>MCJB01053032.1:17988-54803 GCA_002018475.1 Nicotiana obtusifolia
CCCCACTGATTTCACTCATTACTAACAGATTTGGGGAGGATTCTTCTAGAGAAGTAGTTAGTTTTGTTGGGGAACAAGAAAAAAAAAAGGTTTGAGGAAGGTGAAGAAAATCATAGGTGAGCTAAGGAGAAAAACCAGAAACAATCGCAAATAAAAAAAGAGAGAGAGAAATCAGAAAGAGCGATTTGAAGAAGAGTTGTTTTAGGTTATTACAAAGCTCAGAAAACAAAAGCACCAAAAAGAGAGTTCAGTCAATTTTAATTTCCTTCTTCCTCAATATGTCGAAAAACCCAAAAAACAGAGGGACCTCTATTTCTGCTTTCTTCGACTTCAGTTCATGTGTTCGGATTCGATTCAGCTGCTAGTTCAATTTTCGGTTGCGATTCGTTGTCCCTGTTGCTTGTATCGACGTTCAAAATCACTACAGATTCTCATTCAGGTTCAGTTCTTAATTCTTGCTCATCTTGTTTAGTATGATAAAAGCACGATAGAGTCGTGGGTGTTTATCTCCAATTTGTTGATTTCATGAATTGATATGCTCAAACTACATCATAACAAGTAATGTAAAGTGATTGATGTTTAATATAGTCATTTAACAAAGGAAAAATCGAAACAAACAATCAAATCATTTGCGTTTGGTGTTGAATCTGTGACCGCATAACTGATATGCGGTTCGCATTTTGGACCTAATTGTCAGAAACGTAGGGTCAATTTGTGTTCGGTGTTGAATCTGCGACCGTATAACTGATATGCGGTCCGCATTTTTAACTTGATTATCGCATTTTTGACATTAAAACCTTGCCCAGGACTCTGCTCCAATTTGCGATCTCAGCGTGCGATCTGCGGTTCGCATACACGATCTGCGATCACAAATATGATCGTATTTTGACACTGGACACTGCCTAAGATCTTGTGCCGATCTGCGACCCTTTAGGCTCAGCGCATATCCCCATTTGCAGTAATGTTCTACTCTTTTCTTGTCTTCTATGGCTTTTTGGGACCGGGTTTGATTAAATGCATGAAATAAAAGTTAAAAGAACAAGGCCATAAACTGAATTTTTATTTTTCTTTATTTTAGATCTTATTTTCTTATTTTATTACATTGCTCGCTAGTAGCATGTTTAGGCCTATCACACTTGGGTAGGCAATACTAGGACGTTTTGTTAATTTTTGAGGTGAAAGGTCGTTCCCTAGTTGAATTTATCCGGGGAATGCCCCGAAGGACTTATGTATTTGATATTTCGGGGAATGCCCCGAGGTATTTGTATGTGAAGACCAAAAGTGAAACTCGCAGTGTTTTAGTTTTAGTTTTATTTTCCTTTTGTTAGGTGGGAACGATCTCGAACCTCTTGTGCGCTTGTTTTTCTCTTATTTTTGTTTGTCTCAATTCGAATATTCTAAAAGCCAACTAAACCGAGTATGCAACCGTGACTTTCACGGAACCCAGGGAATGCCTAACACCTTCTCCCCGAGTCAAATGAACCCCCTTACCCGAATCTCTGGTATGAACTTGGCATCAAGTCTGAGTTCTAAAATGGTGGCCTGGCACATCGGAACCAATTGTCAGGTGGCGACTCTAAGCTTTTCTGATTAGTCCATCTCTTTGTCACTTTCCAAATTGGAAACTCCTTTTACGAGCTTCATTAAGCCTTTTATTTAAAAGGGTTTAGTAAAGCCTCGACTGCCGAAAGGAGGAGTGTCAATCACGGTTACAAAGTACATGGTAGCACGTGAGCTTTGTCGTGTGGAGGTGATTGTTATTGTGGGCACGATGTGCCATATATGTAAGATTTAAAAATTATGGTCCATGACTTGTGGTTTATGCGGTGTGGTGCCTCGGGGTAATTCTTGTTGCAAGTCCATGCGTTAGGAGCGATATGATCATTTGAGTTGTCATCCGTTTTTCCTTATTTGAGTTCATTTACATCTATGTGTTATGAATATGTTGTTTCTTTATTACTCGTTTATTATTTGCTGCCATTTATGTTTCTATTACTTCATTGTTGGTTGTAAATCAATAATTTTTTCGTTATTGGTCTTACATTGATGTTCTATCCATTGTTAGCTTATGTATATCTTGAACAGGTTTATATGTCTAGTAGGCGTCTTGACCTGGCCTCGTCACTACTCTACCGAGGTTAGGCTTGATACTTATTGGGTACCGTTGTAGTGTACTCATGCTACGCTTCTGGACATTTTTGTGCATATCCAGGTATTCTGATTGTGTTGTTGAGAGTTGCGTCTGCGCGGCGGGAGACTTCAAGGTATACCTGCTTGACGTTGACAGGCCTCGAAGTCACCATCTTACTTCATTATGCTACTGTTAAATTGTAATTCAAAACAGTATTGTGTTTAGAAATTCTAGTATGTTTTAGTAGTGCTTATGACTCCGTACTACCGGTTTTGAGAAATGTATAAATATTGGCCTCTTGAGGCTATGTATGTCATTTAATGATTTATAATTAATGATTAATTAGTTCAATTTTGTTATTAAATCAGCATGTGTTAGGCTTATTTAGTCTTAGAGACTAGGTGCCATCACAACATCCTAAGGCGGGAAATTAGGTCGTGACAAAGCCCAAAGTTGGAATTCTACCCATGAGCTCCTTTCTATTCAAAATGACAAAAACTAGGTTTGAAATTACGTCACTGGTATAAACATTATGGGCTCTGTGCAACACACTCCCCCTGCGATTAAATCTTGTAGGAGTATGTTGCACGTACCAGAGCATCGGATGCAATTTTTTGCTTTTTTAATTAACTCTCAAATGATGTCAAAACCCACCTGAGCCTCCGTTCTAACCCAAATCATCCCAGCAAGTCCAAAATGGTTATACGAACTTATACAAAATCTATAAACATAATTTAAATCACACATGCGTAAACCAGCTAGTTAGCTTGTTACAATAAGTTTGGACCTTTAGGGTATGATGTTATTTTGTACTAATAAAGTGAGCTCACCGTTCAAAGGCCAGGTAAATGGACTAGTCCAACAAAGTTGGACTTTAAACTAAATTCATATCTATTTGACTTAATAAATTAAGGAATTTTTATTTTCCTATACACTATTTGAAACTTTATTACCCTCCCTACTCAAGTTTCAATTTAATTACATGGTCATATACAATTTACCAATTATATACAAATAAGTTTTAAATGAGTATCTCTTTATATTAGGAATTGAATATAGAATATTTATCCCTTTATGCTTGTCCACTCTCTCTCTCTTCGTCTCTCTCTCTCTCTCTCTCTCTCTCTCTCTCTCTCTCTCTCTCTCTCTCTCTCTTTCTCTCTCTCTTCGTCTCTCTACTCTCCTTCTCTATTTGTTCCCCTAATTTTTCTTCATTTGATGTTCTCTATTTTTTTATGTTTTTTTGTTGTATAGAGTTTTAATGGAATTCATCAATGGATTTCAATCGTTTTACTATAGAGTTTTAACTTAGCAACTTCCTTTCATGTTGCACAATTGGTATTCAAATTGAAATTGTCAATCAATAAATTTTGAAGGTGTTTGGCTCTCCACCATTGATAGACATTAAAAAGCTTTGAAGTTTTGAAATCGAATTTGGGTTTCAAAAACCATTATTTATTTGGATCGGGTGTTGTTGCAAATAATTGAAAATATTGTTTGGAGTTTATATCTCAATTTTGAGGGCGTTTTAGTAAAGATTAGACTTGATTTTGGCTGAATTTCAAATTGAAACTCGAAGAAGAAGAAGAAGAAGAAGAAGAAGAAGAAGAAGAAGAAGAACACATGACGTACAATGGACTTACGAAATTGTAATAAAGTTGTATTATAATTGTAGATAAAGTGTATTCTGTTGTAGTTATATATATTTTTTCATTTGAATGTTGTATGAAAGTTGAAAAATAATTGTATAATGTATGAATTATTGTATAAAATTTGTACTTAAGTTATCAATATTATCTTTTTACATAAAGTTGTTGATATAAATCAAAATTGTATTAAGAGAGTAAGTTTTGATTGGAATTTCATAGAGGAAGAAGCACACACCACAGACAAAATATATACAAATCAGATACAAAATATATACAAAAGACATATTATATAAAATTTGTACAAAAATTGTATTTAAGTTGTATGATATTGTAGTTGTATTAAACTGGATAGAAAATAATATATGAAAGTTGTAGATAAGTTGTATAATATATAATTAGTTGTATGAAATTTATTTTTAATATGTATGTTGTTGTAGATATTCAAATTTGCATTAAATTTGTACAAAATTAATTTTTAATTTGTATGTTGATGTACCATATATTGTTATTTTCTCAGTTGATTTTATCTTCTCTGAAGTCCGAGGAGATACTAAATTTTGTTCAACTGCAACATTCGATGTAGGTTTTTCGTCGCCTGCTTTTGGAGACATTACCTTCTTACTATGTTTACTATGCCTCGTTTACACTATGTTCATGTGTGACAGTGCCCCCTATTATTTCTGATAAAATTATTGACTAAATTGATGGTTCATCTTATTCCCATATTGACAGTCGTTTGTTGAAGATGTTTAAACTTAAGCGAATTAGTGTATTCTGTCAATATATGAACAGAATTGTCCCTTTTTGATGTTGATCGGCAAATCTGCACCTGATTAATCATATTTAGAACAATCTTTAATTGACGAGACATGCCTTTGCTGTTCGATAGTATGTATGTGAAACTATTTTGATGTTATAGCATTGGTTTCCTTGTTTTGATGGATATCTGTTACAGTTTTTTTTATAGGAATTGTTAATTGTGACTTAGCTAGGATTTCTTCAATCAAATTGAATTAGATCCTACTTTCATGGCAATAACAGGGGACCATTGGGAGTTGGAACCAAATGACGAATCTTCTCATCCAACTAGATCGTTTCCATAATTAAATAAAAGTGAGAGAAGAGGGGAGAGAGGAGAGAAAAAAGAAAAAGGGTGTAACTAAATTCCTTGATTGAAGGCATTAATAATAGATTGGGAGCCTTTTAAGGTGGAATGTATATAATTTATAAGTAATCCTTGTTTAGGGCGGGTAATATACAAAATTAGAATAATTTTGGTAAATAAGTTTCAAATATTGTATAGGAACGAAAAAAATCCCATAAATTAATTATATTTGCCCAAAATATCTATTTAAACTAGGAAAATCATCAGTTATGTTAGTCCAGAAGTAAGTTAGTATAGAAATTAGCCAATTCATAAAATATTATCAACATTAATCAATTTTCTATTTGTAACAGAAAAAATATCAAATTTTTGCTCTTTTATTAGTAGTTGTTGTTGGAATAGTTAGATACAACTTAAAGAGTTTAAATCTCAGTTTGAGATGACTTGGTAGAGTTTTGAGGTAGTTTGAATTGAAAATCCGAAGTAAAAGATGAACATAAAAAAAAAGATGATATGTGTATCATACGGGTATAATTTGTGTATCACATATGGATTATATTTGTATCAAATGTATATCACATGTATATCCATATATACATATGCGTGAGATACATGCGTGATACATGTTTGATACATGTGTCGTGGAAGAATTTTTTGAACTCGATTTTAACTACGAATTTTGATACCAAATCAGTCCAATCACTTCCAATCTTCCTCAAATTTTGAATATTGACTCATCTATATGTTCCCAATGAATTTCAACCATACCCATTAAAAAAGGTCCTTTTTCTTGGAATCTTGTATATATATTCTCTTTGTATATCATCACCTCATTTGCTACCTCATCCATGAAATTTCGTAGGAGGTATGAAGTATGCCTCGACCAGATCCACCCATCGCTGAGGAGGATTGTGATTCTCCTCCGATTTTTGTGAACAAAATCAATTCTTGCACGTTCACCATTGATCATCTACTCCGCTTGTATAGTCCCCGAATCTTCCGAGGGGGCTGATAAAGCTTGTACGTCGGGCCAACAATATTTTCAAGTATCGACGAGGAGCAGGATCGGGGCTGGCAGGGACGCTTTGTCCGGGTGAGGACCGCAGACTTGATCCCTGCCAAGTAGAGGCCATTCCCCGAGAAGTGGAACATATCACGTAAGTATACTCCCTTTTATATGTCGATTTTATGTTTTATCTTCGCCATTCCTCGGCTCAAAGAATGGATCGAGAGCATTTGTTCGCAGATGCCTTATGCCGAGCACTTGTGGCATGAGATCTAGAAGGGCCGCTAGGAGGCCCATTCTCACGGTAAGATTCCTTTTCCTAAATAAGTAGCGGTAGACTTTCTTTTTCAACATTATGTCGTCATTGCTTCTCTTCTCTTTTTTTTAGGCTTGCCTAAGACCATCGAGCTTAGGCCCTTGGTACGGGGCGAAGATCTGCCCGCTGATCCTTTTGCTTCGGGGCAGCTCGGAGCCACAGCGGGAGAGAAGAAAAGGAGGAGGGCTCCGAGTTCTCTGAGCTCGGAGAAAAAGAAACCGAGGAGAAGGTTGGCTCATAAGCCAAAGGAAAGCTCCAGCTCCCGAGTGCTTGACTCGGACTTACTCTACCAGCTCAGGGACGAGCCTGAGGAGGACGAATTTTTTGTAGCCTGTGAGCTATCTGTTCCCGAGGAACGGATGATAGCCGAGGGGGGAAACAACTGAGGCTAATCCCCATCAAGTTCATGAAGCTGGTGCAGAGGTGAGGGTCGAGACCTCTCGAGACGCCAGCTTGATGTGCTGGGTAATTTCGGCACATTTTGATACTACTTGCTTAGATTTTAACTTGTTTTACGTGCAAATTCCATCGATACTTATGTAATTTTAGTATATTTGTAGTACATCAAGTGTAAGGACCCAAAAGCAGGGAAAAGAGCTCGAAAAGCCAATTGAAGACAAGAAAAGAATCCAATAGCATCGCAGATGTGAATATGCGGTCGCAAACAGCATATGCGAACCGCAAATTTCACAACCAAATCGCAAACAAGGACAGAACTCTGGGCACTTATTCATGTTGAGAATGGGTCGCATATGCGACTGCAAAACTAGAATGCAAACCGCAAACTTGCACTAGGGAATCGCAGACACAAGCAGAGTTTTGGGTGAAAGTCAGGGTGAAGAATGCGATCGCATTTCGCGATCACATAATCAACATGCGCACCGCAAATCCAACCGCAAATCAAGTATGCAGTTTACAGGGTGTTGGATTTACAATGCAGAAGGGGTCTGCATTTCTTCAATGCGGACTGCAAATCCAGAATGCGATGAAGGCAAAATCCTTGGGTCAGATATGCGACGGATGAAGAAGATTTGCGGTCCACATTTCTGTTTTGCAACAGAAATGCGGTCCGCATTATTAACATCAGGGGCAAATTAGTCCGAACTTCACCTCGGTTTTTAGGCCTCTATAAATAGGTTTAATAGGATTTTGTTAGGGATATCTTGTCAGAATTGAGAGCACAAAGTACGAGGTTTAAGATATTTTGAGTTCTTGGAAGCTTTTTGGATCAATTACCTTCTATTTTGTTAGATGATGACAATTACTCTTCTTTCTCATTCAATTCTCAGCATGAGTAGCTAATTCTAAACGCTAAGGTTGTGAATCCTAGATGGGTATGATGTTATTGAGATTTTGATATTGAATATAGTTTCAACGGATGATTGATATTTATTTATTTCTTATTCTTCAAACAGTTGTTAGTGGTTGCAAACATTAACAAACGCCAATTAATTTTATCTTTGCTTGGGAAAGTGGGATAGAATTTGGTAGAAGTAAATAACAAAGACTCAAGGCTTTAAACCTTGTTTAATAAAATCGCTTAGGAATAAGTGGGTTTTAATTTGGCATTAATTGATTGTTCTTAATCCCAACTCTTTTGTATTTGAGAAAATCATAAAGAGGACATATTATCCAACTATTGGAAAATATTGGGTAGTAAAGTAGGTATCAATTGCATATCAAGAACGTCTTCCGTTGGAAATATACAATATTAATATCAATAGCATTATACTATATTAAGGGGGACACAACCTTGGTTTCTTTAAATCATATTATTTACATTCGTAATATTGCAATTAGTCTTCATTTAACCTTAAATTCAATACATCTTTCGGGTACAATTACTAGATAGAATTGCGACTTAGTTGAGTATTACACTAATTAGATAAACGTTTCACACCTATTCCCTGTGGGATTCGATCCCAAACTTGTTGGGTTATTATATTTGACACCGACCGCTTACACTGTTCTTAAGGTGTAATTTGAGCGTATCAAATTTTGGCGCCGTTGCCGGGGAATACGGTTATGAAATTACTAATTAGTGTATACTTTACTGTACGTCTAATTCTACTCTATTAC
Organism: Nicotiana obtusifolia; assembly: GCA_002018475.1. NCBI lineage: Eukaryota > Viridiplantae > Streptophyta > Magnoliopsida > Solanales > Solanaceae > Nicotiana > Nicotiana obtusifolia. The sequence continues at coordinate 26,275 of MCJB01053032.1, forward strand.
ACGTTGTTTGTTGTGTTTGGTGTAGACAGGGAGATATGTCAGACCATGAAGATGATGTGGAGATACAGGAGGAAGGAAATCCTTTTGCAGACATTGAAGAGTATATTGAGGATATAAATGCTATTGTACCTCCTGCTATTGGTGCTGCTACCTTCAAAGTGGAACATGGATTAATTCTGATGCTGAAAGTAGAGGGATTCTTCAGAAATTCAACTGATGATGATCCAACACAGCACCTCAGAAATTTCTTGGGTGTATATGCGATGCATAAGCAGAATTATGTCTCCGACGATGCCCTGAGGTTGAGATGCTTTAAGTATTCTCTAGCTGGGGAGGCGAGGAAATGGCTCCAGAATCTTCCTCCAAATTCTATACGTTCATGGCCTGAACCTGTCCGAGCTTTCTTGTCGAAATGGTTTCCACAAAGCAAGAAGTCTGAGCTCAGGGACAAGATTTTCTTCTTTAAGCAAATACCAGGCGAACAGCTACATGAAGCGTGGGATCGCTTTAAATTATACTTGGTGAGGCCCCCAAACCATGGCTTTCCAGATTCCATTTTGTTGGAAAAGTTTTACACGAGTTTGGATCCTATGAACCAATCAATAGCGAAGAATGCAGCTGCTGGATCTTTTATGGACAAATTCGCTAGGGTAACTCAAATCTTAGATAAAATGGCAAAACACAACCAAGCTTGGCATTCTGAGGACTCCACAGGCGGAATTGCAATTGGCTCTCCTTCTATGAACAACTTGATCAAGGAAAATCAAGAGCAAGACCAAGTAATTGCAGAACTTGCTACAAATGTCAATGTGTTGACAAAGCTTTTCACGGAAAATCAGAAGAAGAAGGTGAATGTGGTTAAGAATGTGCAGCCGTTACAAAATGAAGATTATGAAGAGGCAAACTACGTTAATAATTCTCAAGGAGGGTACCAAAGGCAGCATTACCAAGGTCAAGGCTCTCAAAATCAATTGAGACCAAACCCGCAAGGGCAAGGTCACCATCAATGGCGAAACGACCAAAGTGGTTCTAACCAAGGAAACTGGAACAGCAATAACAACTTTTCAAATCGAAGTTCCAATCCTTATGTTCCCCCAAAGGGTCAGTATTCGAATCAAGGGTCCTCTAGTGAGTCTAAATTGGAGAGCATGCTTGAAAGGATACTCCAAAACCAAGAAAAGTCTGATAATTCCATGAGGAACATGACTAAGTTAGTTGGCTCTCACACTGCGGCGATTCAAAAACTGGAGTTGCAAATGAGAGATCTTTCTCGTGAGCAACATCCACAGCAGAAGGGAACATTCCTTAGTGATACTATTGCAAATCCAAAGGGAAGTGGGAGTGGCCCAACTTCCCATATCATGGCTATCACTACCAGGAGTGGGAAAATACTGCAAGGAAAGAATGAGCAAGCAGTTTGATGTGGAAGAACTTGAAAAAGGAGTCAAGGTTGAAGAGCCCAATGTTGCTGAAGTAAAGAAAACTCCAGAAGTTGTGCAAATCCGAGATGAGACCCGAGAAGGGATGAAGGAAAATGCAGAAGAAACATCAAACATTCTTCCGTCGATTCCTAGACCCCCTCCTCCTTTCCCTCAGAGACTTGCAAGAAGAGTTGACGATAGCAAGTTCGAGAAATTCTATGATATTCCCAAATAATTATCTGTGAATATACCGTTCTTGGAGGCTTTTCAAGGAATGCCCGGTTTTGCTAAGTATCTAAAAGATTTGATCACAAAGAAGAGAACCACCAAGAATGAGGTGGTGAATATGACTCACCGGGTTAGCTCTATTATTGCTACAAATCCTATTCAGAAGAAAGACGACCCGGGAGCATTTACTATTCCGTGCACTATTGGAGTGCACGATTTTGCAAAGGCACTTTGTGACAATGGGGCCAGCATAAATTTAATGCCGCTTGCCATCTACAAACAAGCAGGATTAGTAATGCCAAGGCCGACGAGCATAAGGTTGCAAATGGCTGACCGTTCAATCAAGAGACCAGTTGGTATTGTAGATGATGTGATTGTGAAAGCTGGGAAATTTCATATACCAGCTGATTTTGTAATTCTTGACTGCGATGTGGACAAGGAAATCCCTATTATATTGGGGAGACCATTTTTAGCTACTGGAAGAGCCCTTATGGATTCGGAACGTAATGAAATTAAATTCCGAGTGAACAATGAAGAAGTTACATTCCAAGCTAGTAAGGGTATGAAGCTGCCAAATAAGTATGAGAACATTTCAGTGATTAATATTGTTGATGAAGTAGATGATGCTGTTGAGATAAAGATGGAAGAACACTGCTTAGGTGAAGCATTGGCAGCTATCTTGGTTAACTTCGATGGTGATGATATGGATGGCTTTATGGAGTCAGTGAATGCATTGAAGGGCGTGGCTCCTACTCATATACTCCACCAAAGCTTTCCCTTGATTTGGAAAATAGAGCTACACCTCCTGCAAAGCCGTCTATTATTGAGCCACCGCAACTAGAGCTCAAACCACTTCCTCCGCATTTGAGGTATAAATTTCTTGGCTTAAATTATACTTTACCAGTAATTGTTTCTTCGTTGTTGAATGATGTGCAGGTAGAACAGTTGCTGAAAGTTTTGAAGGAGCATAGACAAGCCATTGGTTGGACAATTGCTAACATTCGGGGGATCCCTGCTGGAATTTGTGAGCATAAGATTCAGTTAGAAAGTGGGACCAAACTGAGCGTGGAACATCAGTGACGGTTGAACCCGTCAATGCAGGAAATAGTTAAGAAGGAAATAATCAAATGGCTGGACGCTGGGGTAGTTTACCCAATTGCCGATAGTTCATGGGTGAGCCCGGTGCAATGCGTACCGAAGAAGGGAGGCATGACTGTGATCAAAAACGAGAAGAACAAGCTTATCCCAACAAGAACAGTAACCGGATGGAGGGTATGCATGGACTATAGGAAACTAAATAGGGCCACATGCAAGGACCATTTCCCTATGCCTTTTATTGATCAAATGCTTGATCGGCTAGCGGGAAAGTCCTTTTATTGTTTCCTTGATGGATACTCCGGTTATAATCAGATCAACATAGCTTTGGAGGACCAGGAGAAGACAACATTCACGTGCCCATATGGAATATTTTCTTTTAGCCAGATGCCATTCGGCCTATGCAATGCTCCGGCTACCTTCCAGAGATGCATGATGTCTATCTTCTCCGCTATGGTAGAGGACTTTCTTGAAGTTTTTATGGATGATTTTTGGTAGTGGGTGAGACTTTTGAGCATTGCCTGAAGAATCTCAAACAAGTGCTCAAGCGATGCGAAGAGACAAATCTTGTGCTAAATTGGGGAAAATGCCACTTCATGCTGGATGAAGGTATTGTTCTGGGACATAAAATCTCAAAGCGTGGCATAGAGCTAGATAAAGCTAAAATAGAAATCATCTCTAAGCTTCCTCCACCCACGTCCGTCAAAGGTGTCCGTAGTTTTTTGGGGCATGCCGGATTCTATAGGCGTTTCATTAAGGATTTTTCAAAGATTGCAAATCCTATGTGTAAACTCTTGGAGAAGGATGCCAAGTTCGTCTTCGATGACAAATGCCTCAAAGCTTTTGAGGAACTGAAGGAAAAGCTCACCACGGCACCCATTATTGTCACCCCTGATTGGTCACTTCCTTTTGAACTTATGTGTGACACCAGTGGTGTAGCTATTGGAGTGATGCTGGGCCAACGACACAATAAAGTTCTGCACCCAATCTACTATGCTAGCAAAACACTTAATGGGGCACAGATAAATTACATAGTAACTGAGCAAGAACTGTTGGCCATTGTTTATGCTTTCGAGAAGTTCCGTGCGTATCTGCTGGGCTCCAAAGTAATTGTGTACACGGATCATGCAGCTCTCCGCTATCTGATGGCGAAGAAAGATGCAAAGCTGCGGCTAATTCGATGGGTTTTATTGCTGCAAGAGTTTTATTTTGAAGTGATGGATCGAAAAAGAACACAAAACCAAGTGGCAGATCACTTGTCCAGAATTGAAGAAGCGGGGAGACAAAAAGGAGAGCTGGAAATCAATGATGCATTTCCCGATGAATAAATACTGGTGTTATCCAATTCCTTTGCACCGTGGTATGCAGACATCGCTAACGACATAGTCAGCGATCTTATTCCAGAAGGGTTGGAATCTTACCAAAAGAAGAAATTCTTGAGGGATTGTCGAAACTATTATTGGGAAGAACCCTTCTTGTTCCGTGTCTGTGCGGACAACATCATCAGGAGATGCGTGCCTGAGGAAGAGATGCTACAAATTCTGAAAGCTTGTCATGACTCACCGGTTGGGGATCATCATGGGGGGAATAGAACGGCGGCAAAGATCTTGGAATGTGGTTACTACTGGCCAACCATTTATCAGGATGGTAATTAGTTGGTCAAGTCTTGTGACCAATGCCAAAGGCAGGGCCCAATTTCTAGGAGGCATGAGATGCCGATGAACTTTGTGATGGAAATCGAACTATTCGACGTCTGGGGTATTGACTTCATGGGCCCTTTTATAAGCTCATGTGGGATGAAATATATCATAGTGGTTGTGGACTACGTGTCCAAATGGGTAGAAGCCATTGCTTTACCTAACAACGAGGCTCGGAGTGTGACCGCATTTCTAAAGAAGAATATTTTCACCCGGTTTGGCACCCCAAGAGCCATTCTCAGTGATGTGGGTTCGCATTTCTGCAACAAAGCCTTTAAAGTCCTCCTTGACAAGTACGGTATCAAGAATAAGGTTGCCACACCCTATCACCCACAGTCGAGCGGTCAAGTGGAGGTATCCAACAAGGAAATAAAGAGCATACTAGCAAAAACAGTGAATGCAAACAGGACCGACTGGTCGAAGGACCTAGATGATGCTCTATGGGCATACCGCACAACGTACAAAACCCCCATTGGTACATCGCCCTATCGGCTAGTTTTTGGAAAAGCTTGCCATTTACCTGTGAAACTTGAGCATAAGGCTATGTGGGCCTTAAAAAGATTAAACATAGACTGGGCAGAGGCTGGAGCTCTGAGGCTAGCACAATTGAATGAAATGGAGGAGTTCCGTCTCCACGCATATGAAAGTGCAGCTGTCTATAAAGAAAGAATGAAATTCGTCCATGACAAAAAGATCTTAAAAAGAGAATTTAAGGCAGGGGATCTGGTATTGCTTTTCAACTCAAGACTAAAATTATTTCCGGGGAAGCTAAAGTCTAAATGGTCTAGCCCTTTCAAAGTTGTTGATGTCTCTCCCTTTGGAGCTGTCGAACTAGCATCGGAGGATGGGCTCCGAATCTTCAAGGTGAATGGACAAAGAATTAAGCATTACTTGGGAGCAGACGGAGAGAAGCATTTGGTAGAGCAGCTGGCTCTAAAGGATGGTCCATGCCCAACCATGGAATGAATTCAGAGGTGTCTCAGCTTCGTCGTGCCGCGACGTTAAATCAAGCACTTCATGGGAGGCAACCCATGTGTGGTAACATTTACTTTTGCTTGTTGTTGTACCTTTATTTAAGTTTTTGATATCATAGTTTTACTTAGGGCTATTTGAAGGATGTTTTAGAATGCAGGAGTTTGACAAAAGGACACAAAATTGAGAAGGAGTTCTTGCAACTGAAGAAAAACAACAATGTGACAAATGCTACACAAATGCGATCACATATCAAAATGCGAACCGCATTTGTGTCGCAAACTGAAGCAGAAAGTTGGACCAACAGGGCTGTCAAAAGTGCGAAGTTGTACTGCATTTTGTGGATCGCATTTGCGTTATGCAGTCCGCATTCTCATCGCAAACAGATACAGAAAGTTTGGATCACTACGATGACACAAATGCGGTAAGGTACTCTAATTTGCGGTTCGCATTTAAACTATGCGATGACTTAACCATCGCATAGTGACAGGTACGTGTCCGCATTTCCTCCTCTTTTAAATCCTTTAATATAGTATAAAAAAAAGAGAAAATAACAGAAAACGAACAGCGATAGACATTATCAGCGGAAAATTGAGTTTCAAGCTTACCAACATCGAAGTGCTGATTAAAAATTGTCATAATCCCTCAAATCTTCTTCCTAGGTATGTGTGTTGATCCACTAAACTACTACCTTGGCTATTTCTTTAATTTTCATTCTGCAAGTTAGGTTTGGTGGTTCATTATAGTTGTTTGAGCATATTGGGGGATGAATACAGGAATCTAGGGTTGTAAATCTTGGGGGATGAACATACTTGTGAATCCAAAGATATTTGAGGTCCACAAAATCAAAATGTGGACCGCATTTTGACCGCATCCCTAAAACCCTAGATACCTGAGGAAGACGACAAATGCGGTGCCTTTGCGATCGCATAACTACTATGCGAACCGCAAAGGCACAGCAAACAGGGTCAGAACATTTTGATTAACACCAGAAATTTCTGTGTTAAGTTTGCGATCGCATTTGTGTTCAGCAACATGCCTGTGAACAAGAACACTCTGTGATGGTTATGCGATTCGCATACTGGTTATGCGATCGCATATCCCACCGCAGAATAAAAGCTAGCTTTGCACACCAAGAATGCAATGAGTTTGCGGTTCGCATAGTAGTTATGCGATCGCATATCCCACCGCAGAATAAAAGCTAGCTTTGCACACCAAGAATGCAATGAGTTTGCGGTTCGCATAGTGGTTATACGACCGCAAACCTCGCCGCATTCCTTTAACACTTTGTTGATTCTTCCTGTTTTCTTTTCTCTACTGATGACAATGTCGCTTACATCTTACCCTCATGTAGATATGGAACCTAAAAAGCATTCTACAAAGAAAAGGTCATCATCTGGTCCTAACACTGCACAGCCCAAACGTGTAAGAATAGAACCAAATTCGCCAAGCACCTCCCAGTCTGATGAGGAGAACCGCTTTCCCGAAGTTGATCTAGTGGCTGAGGCCAGAAGGAAGCGTGGAGATGACCTTCAGATTCGATTCGGGGTCGAAGGCTCCAGAACATTGTTTAGGGAGGGGCTAACTAAAAGGAAAATCTTGGGGGAGAAAAAGTTAAGTTTGAATGGATTACAGGAACAGTACCCTCATATTCTCGACAACATCAAATCGAGAAAATGGGAGTATTTCACTAGGGAGCCTAAAGAGTACAACGAGTCAATGGTCCGGGAATTCTACGCATCATATGGAGCTTCGAGAACGGGGTACCACAGACGCAATAGAATATTTACTAGCGTCGTACAAGTTCGGGGAAGAAGTGTGTTCTGCAACAATGAGCATATTAATGAACTCTACTTCCCTGATTGGAAATCAGGTACAGCTGAGTACGATGCCAAGTACTCCAACAAAGAAAATGAACGAGGATGGATAGCGTCCATTATTGCCAAGGGAACTCCTGCTTGGATTAACCCTGGAAAGAAGATCTATAAAGAGGATCTCACAAGGGAGGGAAAATTTTGGNAAGCACTTCATGGGAGGCAACCCATGTGTGGTAACATTTACTTTTGCTTGTTGTTGTACCTTTATTTAAGTTTTTGATATCATAGTTTTACTTAGGGCTATTTGAAGGATGTTTTAGAATGCAGGAGTTTGACAAAAGGACACAAAATTGAGAAGGAGTTCTTGCAACTGAAGAAAAACAACAATGTGACAAATGCTACACAAATGCGATCACATATCAAAATGCGAACCGCATTTGTGTCGCAAACTGAAGCAGAAAGTTGGACCAACAGGGCTGTCAAAAGTGCGAAGTTGTACTGCATTTTGTGGATCGCATTTGCGTTATGCAGTCCGCATTCTCATCGCAAACAGATACAGAAAGTTTGGATCACTACGATGACACAAATGCGGTAAGGTACTCTAATTTGCGGTTCGCATTTAAACTATGCGATGACTTAACCATCGCATAGTGACAGGTACGTGTCCGCATTTCCTCCTCTTTTAAATCCTTTAATATAGTATAAAAAAAGAGAAAATAACAGAAAACGAACAGCGATAGACATTATCAGCGGAAAATTGAGTTTCAAGCTTACCAACATCGAAGTGCTGATTAAAAATTGTCATAATCCCTCAAATCTTCTTCCTAGGTATGTGTGTTGATCCACTAAACTACTACCTTGGCTATTTCTTTAATTTTCATTCTGCAAGTTAGGTTTGGTGGTTCATTATAGTTGTTTGAGCATATTGGGGGATGAATACAGGAATCTAGGGTTGTAAATCTTGGGGGATGAACATACTTGTGAATCCAAAGATATTTGAGGTCCACAAAATCAAAATGTGGACCGCATTTTGACCGCATCCCTAAAACCCTAGATACCTGAGGAAGACGACAAATGCGGTGCCTTTGCGATCGCATAACTACTATGCGAACCGCAAAGGCACAGCAAACAGGGTCAGAACATTTTGATTAACACCAGAAATTTCTGTGTTAAGTTTGCGATCGCATTTGTGTTCAGCAACATGCCTGTGAACAAGAACACTCTGTGATGGTTATGCGATTCGCATACTGGTTATGCGATCGCATATCCCACCGCAGAATAAAAGCTAGCTTTGCACACCAAGAATGCAATGAGTTTGCGGTTCGCATAGTGGTTATACGACCGCAAACCTCGCCGCATTCCTTTAACACTTTGTTGATTCTTCCTGTTTTCTTTTCTCTACTGATGACAATGTCGCTTACATCTTACCCTCATGTAGATATGGAACCTAAAAAGCATTCTACAAAGAAAAGGTCATCATCTGGTCCTAACACTGCACAGCCCAAACGTGTAAGAATAGAACCAAATTCGCCAAGCACCTCCCAGTCTGATGAGGAGAACCGCTTTCCCGAAGTTGATCTAGTGGCTGAGGCCAGAAGGAAGCGTGGAGATGACCTTCAGATTCGATTCGGGGTCGAAGGCTCCAGAACATTGTTTAGGGAGGGGCTAACTAAAAGGAAAATCTTGGGGGAGAAAAAGTTAAGTTTGAATGGATTACAGGAACAGTACCCTCATATTCTCGACAACATCAAATCGAGAAAATGGGAGTATTTCACTAGGGAGCCTAAAGAGTACAACGAGTCAATGGTCCGGGAATTCTACGCATCATATGGAGCTTCGAGAACGGGGTACCACAGACGCAATAGAATATTTACTAGCGTCGTACAAGTTCGGGGAAGAAGTGTGTTCTGCAACAATGAGCATATTAATGAACTCTACTTCCCTGATTGGAAATCAGGTACAGCTGAGTACGATGCCAAGTACTCCAACAAAGAAAATGAACGAGGATGGATAGCGTCCATTATTGCCAAGGGAACTCCTGCTTGGATTAACCCTGGAAAGAAGATCTATAAAGAGGATCTCACAAGGGAGGGAAAATTTTGGCTGAACTTCGTCACCACCCATTTAATACCGTCCAGGAATGAAACAGATATAAGCATTGAGAAAGCATTTGCATGCATTATGGCTGGTATAAAAATTGATGTTGGGAGTCTCATCTTCCAAGAGATTGGCATCCGGGCAACGCAGCGTGCCACATCACTTCCTTTTCCGAGTTTGATCACAACCCTTTGCCAAGCTGTGAATGTGCCTTTCTTGCCATAAGCTGACAAACTCGGAAAGTCAACGAGGGATATAGATATCACTCGTATCAGTGATTCTGCTGCCCCAACAGAGACCCCACTTCAGGACATTGACTCCCAAACTCTCATATCTCCCCAAGATCCAGAAACCTCCACTGCGGCTACAGAGCCTGCACCCCCATCGACCACGAGTCCACCTTCTTCAACAACGCCAGCCCTTTCAAGACTTGGTCTTATTGCACAACACGCCAATGCCAAAGTAGACCAACTCTTGAAAACCCCGCCACACCTGATCAAACAAGCCCTGACTCTAATTCAAACGTCAGTGAACGTTCTTCAACAACAACAAACATTGTTCGGGGATCGTTTGCACAAACTTGAGTCTAGGGTTGAACAGATAGAAAGAGGTGAGGTTAGGGATTTACCCCAGCTGAGGGAGGAAGTAAAATCCATGAAGATCGAACTCCAGAAAATGCAAAATTTGGAGTTCGACATAGCATCTCTCCTCCCCAAAGAGGGTGACCAGGGTGCAGACATTGTTGCACCAGACTTGGGCTTAGATTTCACTGCTCTAATGGAAGACATTGCACCTTCGTCTGCCAAAGTGTCTCATCCTCCAGCTCCTCCGGTACCGGTTGATGTTACTGATGACGAGACATCGGGCTAGTCATCAGAGTTAGAAGGGGCAGAAACAGAGGATACCAGTTCATGGTCCGACGAGGGTGATGACCCTAAGGAGAAGGGCAAAGAGATTGTTGCGCCAACAGTGGAGGAAGAGGAGCACGCAGACATTGAGCGGGCCATACAGCACCTCGCTAGCGGATGTGGCCGCCCTTGCAGACACATCGGCCACTCAGCCACCAGTGCGTGAAGCTAGCAGTTCATCAGCCCCACTACCAGCTCCCGTTCAGTCCCACAGCCCTCCTGCAGCTTCAAAGGATTCATAGGCTACTAAATCTCTTAGCGCGAATGCGCCCCAGGGAGCCCCTTGCACTCTAACTTCTTTTCTTATGCATTGGGGACAAAGCATGATTTCAGTTGGGGGTGGTAGCCTTATCTGTATATTTGATCTGTTTTCTTGTATGTTTTGCGACATTAGTTAACTGTAAAATATGTATTAATGGTTAATGATTTCTGTATATATGCTGTTGTAGTTAATTAGTAATAGTTAAGTTTGCAAATAAAATCCCCTTGTTTTTTTCTTTGCCGGGTTCTTTTTCAAGGGTGTAATAATATAACCGGGTTTATTACACTGAGACATATTGACCGGGATGGTGAAATTGTTTAGTATCAAGTATATGCATCTGTGTGCAGATGATACCCTTTTAACAGATCAACTGTGTGAACTTGAGGCTCATTCTGTAACTCTAGGTCCATCTAGAGTCATGTATTTATACATGAGGAAAGCCTCGAGTGGCCAAATGTTAACTCTAAAGCTGTAAATTATGTTAACCGAACAGTTTGTGTGCCATGTGTGTGAGCTCTTTGTTTAAATAGTTCTTGTGTTTGCTTCTGCCATATAAAACTTGCCCGGTTGGTTTTCGACGCCTATTATAATTACACTGAGTTGGAGAGAGGATCTTAGGCATTCTTTGTTTATTTATGAAACCTCTTTAGCCTTTTTAGCCTACCTGTGCATAAATAATATCACTAGTACCCTATTTGAGCCTTTTAGCCTTTTCCTTGGCCTCCTCATTACAAACCTTTCCCGTTCGTAAAAAAAATTATCTCTTTTGAACCCATTCCTCCTTGAACATTGAGAATGAGGCTAAAAGTCTAAGTTGGGGGTGTGGGTCAAAATGGAAATGGATAAGGTTATGCAGTGAGGGTGAGAGCTTATATCTCAAAGCGCTAATGTAAATTTATGAAAGCTCCAAAGAAAAAGAAAAAAAAAAGAGAAAAGAAAAAGAAAAGAAAAAGACAATAGTTATATATGTATTTACAATAATGGAGCTCTGAAGGAAATTAGAGAGGTATTTAAGGCGGGTCCACTTTGGGAACTAAATGGAAGATGAGGCTATGGGGTTGAAAAGAAGCTAAGTGTTAAAAGAAAGAAAAATGTAATTAGTGTTCAAGGAGGATGTAGTCACTTATATCTAAATATTTATCCTACCCTTCCTTAAACCTACATTACAAGCTTACAAAGTCCTTATGTGATCTCCAACCGAGTGTTCTTAGAAGTAGGTGACGAATTAAAATAAGGGCAAGCCTATGGTATGGCATGTGGTGACACTTGAAATTTTGTTATGAGAGTGAGTGTATTTGCACTTTAGTCCCTTTGTATTGTTATGATAAATATTGTGAGAGTGAGACTTTCTTTCCAGTGAAGGCACATGAACTGCGAGGTTGATAGAAAGTTGAGTTTTGAGTAAAGCATAAGTGCATTCAGCTGAAGGTAGCCTTTAGTTACTTTGTTGAGGCTCAAAGTTCACAAGATGATTGGTTGTCCTTGAATATACTGATGATTCAGGAAGGGTAAAGTATTCAAAGAGATATACTTGAGATGCTAACAACAAACACCGTCCATAGTCAGTATTGTTTCATGTTTGGTAAGTAGAGTCTAGAATAGGATAGTATCGTTTTAGTTGCTTGAGGACAAGCAAGAGTTTAAGTTGGGGGTGTTGATGTGCCGGGTAATTTCGGCACATTTTGATACTACTTGCTTAGATTTTAACTTTTTTTACGTGAAAATTCTATCGATACTTATGTAATTTTAGTGTATTTGAAGTACATCAAGTGTAAGGACCCAAAAGCGGGGAAAAGAGATCGAAAAGCCAACTGAAGACAAGAAAAGAATCCAACAGCATCGCAGATGTGAATATGCGGTCGCAAACAGCATATGTGAACCACATATTTCACAACCAAATCGCAAACGAGCACAGAACTCTGGGCACTTATTCATGTTGAGAATGCGGTCGCATATGCGACCGCAAAACTTGCACTAGGGAATCGCAGACACAAGCAGAGTTTTGGGTGAAAGTCAGGGTGAAGAATGCGATCGCATTTCGTGATCGCATAATCAACATGCGCACCACAAATCCAACCGCAAATCAATTATGCAGTTTACAGGGTGTTGGATTTGCGATACAGAAGGGGTCCGCATTTCTTCAATGCGGACCGCAAATCCAGAATGCGATGAAGGAAAAATCCTTGGGTCAGATATGCGACGAATGAAGAGGATTTGCGGTCCACATTTCTGTTTTGCGACAGAAATGCGTCCGCATTATTAACATCAGGGGCAAATTAGTCTGAACTTCGCCTCGGTTTTTGGGCCTCTATAAATAGGTTTAATAGGGTTTCTTTAGGGATATCTTGTCAGAATTGAGAGCACAAAGTACGAGGTTTAAGATATTTTGAGTTCTTGGAAGCTTTTTGGATCAATTACCTTCTATTTTGTAAGATGATGACAATTACTATTCTTTCTCATTCAATTCTCAGCATGAGTAGCTAATTCTAATCGCTAAGGTTATGAACCCTAGATGGGTATGATGTTATTGAGATTTTGATATTGAATATAGTTTCAACGGATGATTGATATTTATTTATTTCTTATTTTTCAGACAGTTGTTAGTGGTTGAAAACATTAACAAGCACCATTTAATTTTATCTTTGCTTGGGAAAGTGGGATAGAATTTGGTAGAAGTAAATAACAAAGACTCAAGGCTTTAAACCTTGTTTAATAAAATCGCTTAGGAATAAGTGAGTTTTAATTTGGCATTAATTGATTGTTCTTAATCACAACTCTTTTGTATTTGGAAAAATCATAAAGAGGACGTATTATCCAACTATTGAAAAATATTGGGTAGTAAAGTAGGCATCAATTGCATATCAAGAACGTCTTCCGTTGGAAATATACAATATTAATATCAATAGCATTATACTACACTAAGGGGGACACAACCTTGGTTTCTTTAAATCATATTATTTACATTCATAATATTGCAATTAGTCTTCATTTAACCTTAAATTCAATACATCTTTCAAGTACAATTATTAGATAGAATTACGACTTAGTTGAGTATTACACTAATTAGATAAACGTTTCGCACCTATTCCCTGTGGGATTCGACCCCAACCTTGTTGGGTTATTATATTTGACACCGACCGCTTACACTGTTCTTAAGGTGTAATTTGAGCATATCACGGCTCCGCCCTGCCCGGTGTTATAGAAATTTCGGGATCGCCCTCGTTTACAGAGTCCATGTTCGATGAAGCCCGAGCGACGAAGGGACGGTCCAATGAAGGAGTTCATGAAGCGGACGATCCCCTCCGCTGCTTCTTTGATGGTGTGGACTCAACCACCGTGGAAGACGTTTTTGGGTTGGGCGACTTATAGGTGCCAAGGAAAAGTCCATCCTCGAAGGTCGGTGGGCCGAACTCGAGCCCAATGTTGATCAGCCGGTTCCTTGCTCTGAGCATGGATCCTGGCCGGAAGTGATCAGTTGTTATCACCGTCCCGGAGGATGCGCAGGTTCTTTTCGCCCCTGTCGGGGTAGCTAGCTACTTCTGGTGCCTAATAACTGAAGAAGAAGACCAGGCAAAAATGAACGAAGTGGATGCGCCATGCTTGTTCAACGAAGCAACAGGCGCTGAACCGGGTAAGGTGTTATTACACTCTTTATCTTCGAATTTAGTTTTTGATAACTCTACTGCCTTTTCTTTCTCACATTTCTGCAGGCCTCGGTACTCCACCACGAAACCTTTCTCTGGTACCGGGCTGAGCTTAGCCAACTCGAAGCTGAGCTCAAAGAGCTTGCTGAGAAAAAGGACATGTATAAGCTTCTTAGCGAGGAACACGAAGGAGAAGTCACGAATCTCCGGGCTGAGTTGGACGCAACTCAGAAAGAACATACTGACCTGGTGGAACAGGTAAAGATCTTTGAAGTTAGTGATGACGAGTTAGACATGGCGACTAACGGTCAAAACCCGCAGGTCCAGCAGAAGCTTGACCAGATCGACCAGCTTCGAGCCGAGATGAACGAGGTCAAAGCCATGGCCAAAGAGTGGAAGGGCAAAATGGACCGATTGGCTTCAGAGAAGGAGACTGCCCGCGAGCAGCTTGCCTCGGCAGAGTCCCAACTTCGAGCAGCGAGGGAGAAAGCTAAGGCCCGGTCCTAAAAAATCGAATACCTCCAGTCTCAACTAGGCTCAGCCCTATCGCTGAATGGGATGCCCTTGGCAAGGAGCTTAAAATAGCTATGTCAATGACGGAAACAACCAGGGCCGATGCTGAAGAGATGGTGGCCCAGTACAGAGCTGACGCTGAGGCAGCCCAGGACCGCCTGAAAGTCACTGTCGAGTACGTGAAGTGGCAATCTCGAAGAGAGGCTCTCGAGGAGGTACATGCCCAGGGTTTCGACCTGTCAGCCGAGATCGAAAACGCTAAGAGGCTCGAGGCCGAGGCCAATCCTGAGGACGAGCAAGGCTCTGAGGGCTCCGGCAAATCCGAGGACGGAGAAGACCCTGATGGCCCCGGTGACGAGGCGGGCTCCGGCAAAGATCAAGTTTAGCTGCCTTGTAGATTTTCTTTGTTTTTGTATTTTTGTATATTTTGTTGAGGCTGTTTGGCCTTTGTAAAGATCTTTATCAGAATATTCATATATAAGGCTTTTTTTTCCCTTTGGCAATTTTCGAGTTTGTTTCTTTCGGCTCCTTTTGTATGATTGCAAAGATTTCGAATGCCTTAGCACGGAATAAAACATAGTAATAGGGTCTTGTTCGGAGGTTTGAACAAGGCTCGTTTTCGATGTAATTTTGTATAAAGCTTGTGGGGGCTTGGTATGACTGGAAGCTTTCCCCAAAGTGCTTACTTAGATATTTTTAGATTATAATTTTGCTGAGGGTAGCCTTTGAACCGGTTTAGAATTTTTGAAGGCCTTACGTTTTGGTTACGGGCTTCGGACGTCTCCTAGCCGCTTCTAGGATGGCCATAGCTTTTAAGTTAGGGTTTTTCCTAATAGGCTTTATACCCCTAGGCTTCAATAACCCGAACCGTCCGAGCTTTTAAGTTAGGGGGTGATCTATTGGATCTGGATAGAGGCAGCCCTTGGGCTTAGTATCCTTAAGGAACAAAATGTAATAGTCTTCAGGGACAAAATTATGTATCCACAAGGTAGAAAAATTCTTTCATTTCTATGCGCAACATACAAGATTGCAAATGTGTACAAGCTTCGTCTAATGGCTCAAGTGGTCTATGTGGACACGGTTCATTTGACTGTTTGGCCCTTACAATAAATCCTATCCATCGAACCCAGATTGTTCAAGCACAACGTTTCCTTCCTTGCTAAAATCATTATCCGAGGGTGATGGCCCCCGGTATTCGAGGTCGATCATAGAGAGGGCCCGGATACTATTGAGGTGATCCTCGACTCCGGTTCATAACCGGTCTTCAATTCTAAGTTAGCACTTGCCTCATTAAAAACCATGCCGGAAAACCCATTTGGGACAAAACCTGTTCAAGGGAAAAAGAGTATAACGCGTGCTTTCAAGCCTAAAAGCTGTATCATTCTTTGGTCGTTGCCTATAAGCGTCAGTCTAATTCGTAATATATGCAAAGAAAAAAATGAATGGGGTCGTACCTTAGCAGTAGTATCCTTTTAAGTAGGTAACGTTCCAGTTGTTCGGTAGCCGCTCATCGTTCACTGCTTCGAGTTTGTATGATCCTTGGTCGGTGATCTCGATAATTCAATATGGAACTTCCCAATTTGGTCCCAGCTTCCCTTCGTTCGGGTTCCAGGTGTTCAGTGTCAACCTTCTTAACACCAAGTCCCCCATATTAAAGTATCGGAGGTTGGCTCTCCGATTATAATACCTTTCGATCCGTTGTTTTTGGGCGGCCAACCGGATGAGGGCGGCTTCGCGCCTCTCTCCAACAGTTCCAAGCTTGTGCTCATGGCCTCATCGTTTGACTGTTCGGTCGCATATCGGAACTTGAGACTCGATTCTCCTACTTCGACCGGTATTAGCGCTTCGGCACTGCAGACCAACGAGAACGGGGTGGCCCCTGTACTAGATTTTGAGGTTGTACGATATGCCCATAGGACTTCGGGCAAAATTTCTTACACTTTCATTTTGCATAGGTCAACCTCTTCTTAAGATTTTGGAGTATGGTTTTGTTCGTAGACTCCGCCTGCCTGTTCCCACTAGGGTGATAGGGTGTTGATAGGATCCTTTTGATCTTATGGTCCTTTTAAAAATTTACTCACCTTACTGCCAATGAACTACTTCCTATTGTCGCACACGAACTCTGTCGGTATTCCGAATCGGCATATTATGCGGTCCCAAATAAAATCATTAACTTCTTTCTCCCTGACTTTCTCAAATGTTAGGCTTCCACCCATTTAGAAAAATAGTCAGTCATAAATAATGTAAATTGAGCCTTACCGGGTTCCCATGGTAGGGGACCGACGATGTCCATTCCCTATTTCATGAATGTCCAGGGTGACAAGACCGAATGTAGTAGCTCTCCGGGCTCATGAATCATTGGTGCATGCCTCTGACACCCTTCGCACTTTCACACAAACTCCTTTGCGTCTTTCTCCATGTCGATCCAGTAGTAGCCGGCTCAGATTATCTTACGAACAAACGATTTGGAACCCGAATGGTTCCCGCATGTGCCTTCATGAACTTCCCTCAAAACATATTCGGTATCTCCCGGTCGCAGACATATGGCGAGTGGGCCATCGAACGTTCTGGATAGGGTGTTGTCTTCGGACAGGCTGAACCTGGCCGCCTTTCTGCGCAGAGCTCTCGATTCTTTAGGATTCGAGGGCCGATTTCCCGTCTTTAGGTAATCTATGTACTTGTTTCTCCAGTCCCGGGTTAGGCTTGTTGAGTTTATCTCGGTTTGGCCTTCTTCCACTACAGATTTCATGAGTTGTACGACCGTTCCCGAGCTGAATTCATCGTTATCAACCGTTGATCCCAAGTTAGCAAGAGCATCGGCTTTGCTGTTTTGGTCCCGAGGTATATGTTGCAAGGTCCATTCCTTGAACCGATGTAGCGGTACCTGTAGTTTATCCAGGTACCTTCGTATTCGTTCCTCTTTGACTTCGAACGTCCCATTGGCTTGGTTTACCACAAGGAAGGAGTCACACTTAGCTTCGATCATCTCGGCCCTAAGGCTTTTGGCCAGTTCGAGACCGGCAATCATGGCCTCATACTCGGCCTCGTTGTTAGTCAATTTTACAGTTCTAATAGATTGCCTAACTACATTACCCGTCGGTGGTTTCAACACGATGCCAAGTCCGGACCCCTTTGCATTTGAGGCACCGTCTGTAAAGAGGGTCCAGATTCCGGAGGAAGTCCCCGAGTTCAACAACAATTCTCTTTCGACCTTGGCTATTAGGGCCGGCGTGAAGTCGACCACAAAGTCCGCCAAAATTTGAGATTTGATGGCGGTTCGGGGTCGATATTCGATATCGTACCCGCTGATTTTCACGGCCCATATGGCTAATCGTCCAAGAGCTCGGGATTATGCATTATGTTCCTCAATGGGTAAGTAGTCACGACACATATGGGATGGCAATGAAAATATGGTTTTAACTTCCTAGAGGCGCTTAGCAATGCGAGCGCCAATTTTTCCTGGTGAAGATACCTAGTTTCGGCCTCGCCTAGAGTCCTGCTAACATAATAGATAGAAAATTTCGTACCTTTCTCTTTCAGAACTAGGACTTTACTTACCTCTATCTCGGATACCGCTAAGTACAGGTACAACTGGTCGTCTGCCTTCGGAGTATGAAGCAAAGGCGGGCTCGAAAGGTACCGCTGAGTTCTTCCAAGGCGTGTTGGCACTCTGGGGTCCATGAGAAGTTATTCTTCTTCTTCAATAACAAGAAGAACCGATGGCTCTTGTCGGAGGACCTTGAAATGAATCGACCAAAGGCGGCCTTTGGTCAATGTTCAATCATTATGACTTGCTCCAGTTCTTCGACCATTGATAACCTGGGAACTCCGTAATCGTCGTCCTAACCCCTCCCCTGCTTTTCTAGTTCGGTCGGGGCCGGTGTCGGTGACTGCTATTTGGTCTCTTCCTTGGTGACCGAGCTCAGATCTTTTCGTGTTGAAAATGTGGATATCGGGACCACCTTATCAACTGCGAACATCTCCTTTGTGGCTAGTTGTTCTCCGTAAATTATTTTAATCCCTCCTGGCGTTAGGAATTTCAACACCTGGTGCAGTGTCGAGGGCACTGCCCTCATGCTGTGAATCCATGACGTCCTGAATAGAGCATTGTATATTATGTCTCCTTTGATCACGTAGAACTTTGTTTCATGAACGGTTCCGACGGTGTTCACCGGTAGTGTTATCTCCATTTAATGGTCTCACATGCCATGTTGAATCCGTTTAGAACTTGGACTGCAGGCACAATTTGGTCTTGTAGACCCAGCTGTTCTATGACCCTCAATATGATGATATTGGCCGAGCTACCTGGATCAATTAACACATGCTTAACTCGAGATTTATTTACGTGTACAAATATTACCAGTGCATCATTGTGCAGTGCTATGATGCCTTCAGCATCCTCGTCATCGAAGATACGGTTTCTTCTGGCATGTAATCTCGAGTCCGTTTTCCCTTATGATGGACACTTTGGTGCGTTTTAGTATTGGTCCCTGGGGGACGTCGACCCTACCAATGATCATATTGATGACGTACTGAGGTTCCTCTTGTTCTGTTTGCTTATTGGAGTCCCTATTCTTGAAGTGTTTTTTGGCTCGATCACTCAGAAACTCCCGAAGGTGTCCATTGTTGAATAACCGGGCTACTTCCTCTCTTAGTTGTCGGCAATCTTCAGTTCTGTGGTCGTGAGTGCCATGATATTTGCATATTAGGTTGGGGTCCCTTTGAGCAGGGTCGGACTGTACAGATCGAGGCCACTTCGTGTCTTTGATGCGTCCGATGGCAGATACAATGGCAGCAGCGTCGACATTGAAGTTGTACTCCAATAGCCTTGGTGCTTCCTTAGGCCTGACGGATCTGTCAAAACCACTTTTGCTCATGAGACCCCCACTATTTTGACTTCGGTCGCTTCTCCTTTCACTTCTCACATGGTTTCATCCAGACCTCTTCGATCTCCATTATACGGTTAATATCGATCCCCATTCGATCTTGGTTCACGATCAATGTCTCTTTTAGATCTGTCACCAGCTCTGACGAGGTAAATGGACCAGGAAGGGGCCCCAAGCTGATCATCTTTGACCCTAATTTTTGATTGGTACCGATTATGGACGTCGGCCCAAGTTACTGCCGAAATTCTATTAGATTTTGTTTCAACTGCTGTGAAGACAATGAGCTTCGAGTATTGAGTCATTGGGTGAAGGCCAAAACGGCCCAATCGTCCGCGACCGAAGGTAGGTCCATTCGTTCCATTTGAAACCAGGACACGAATTCCTTGAGCATTTCATTATCTATCTGTTTCACTTTGAAAAGGTCGGACTTCCTGGTCTCGACTTTGATGGCCCCGGCGTGTGCTTTCAAGAAGGAGTCTGCAAGCATAGCAAACGAGTCAATAGAATTAGGGGGTAAGTTGTGATACCATATCATAGCTCCCTTCGACAAAGTTTCCCCGAACTTTTTCAGCAGGACGGACTCGATCTCAACATCCTCCAAGTCGTTCCCTTTGATGGCGCATGTGTAGGAGGTCACATGCTCATTTAGGTCAGTTGTTCCATTGTACTTATGAATCTCGGGCATGCGGAACTTCTTTGGGATTGGCTTCAAAGCTGCGCTTGGAGGAAAAGGTTTTTGAACAAACTTCTTGGAATCCAGGCCCTTCAATATCGGTGGTGCTCCTGGGATTTGGTTGACCTTGGAATTGTAGGTTTCCACCTTTTTGTCGTTGGCTTCGATTTTCTTTTCTCCAGATTCTACCCATTTTTTCAGTTCCTCAAGCATCTTTATGATCTCAGGGTTGGTCCCGGGTTCGGCTTCACTCGACCTTTCTACGATCGGTTCATTTCTGCGAGCGTTCCCTCGAGATAGTTCAGGATCGACTCTGTTGGGGGCGCGGCTCAGGTTCTGCAACTAGGCTATCACTGCTTGTGGAGCCTGCAACAATTCGAAGATTACTCGCAAGTTGATTCTGCCACCTTCATCGTCGTGTGTATTTTGGGCTACCGAACGGACTCCCTCGCGGATGCTATTCGCAGGATCAGTAGGCAAATTAGCATTGATGGCCACCTGTGAGTTAGCATCGATCGGGTTCGCGGCCGGAACTCCGTTGGGGTCGATAGGGGGCACCTCGTTACTGACTGCCATATTGTTGTTCTCGCCATGATGGCCGAACTCAGCATCCATTTTCAGAGGAGCAGATTGGGAGTTTGACATTTTAAACTTAGACCTGAAATTAAAAACACTTAAAAGAACAAGTGTAAAATTGGTGCATTACGGAGATTGTACCAAATTGCCACTATTATCCTTAGCCCCATGGTGGGCGCCAAACTGTTTACCCTAAAAAAAGGATAATGATTAAATTTGTTAGTGATTTTAAGGATACGTGGATTAATTCAATACAAACGGTAAATATTGCTAGATTGAACAGATAAAAGATGTAATAAATTGTCAAACCACTCGAAAACAAGGGGAAAAGGATGATTCTGGGCTCGATGGTAGCTTCAATGAGATATTCGTCCTCGATCCCAGACTTATAGTAATGGTACACTGATCAACAAGTGTAAGAACTTTGAATTACGGAAAAATAATAGTATATTACCTTGGTACTCGTTTTACAATGTATTCAATAGACAATCAGACCTCCTTTATATAGTAGGGAGTCCTACTCTAGGTACAATTCCATAAAAGGTAAAAAAATCTTCCATTTAACTAATCAGCGGATTTTCACCGGTACATGCCGAGATCTATGTCGTGATACTCCGCTGGTCACGGGTATCACGGCCCTCTATTAATCGTGTCTGGTTGCCCAATAATGCTCTCTAGAGTCTTTTGGAATTTGGACCGATCCCGGGGTCATGGCCCCGATATTCCCGAAGACGGGCGTCATGCCCCCGGACCCTGTCTCAATGAGACCCTTGCCTCGATTCCGTCTCCTTATCATCACGTCTCTTGCTTGATTTACTTTATCGGAAACCGAGGCGTCTCATATGCCCGGTTTTACCCATGGTGGGTGTGTTTTAATAGTAGTTGGACAGTGTTTTTATTATCGTTGTGTATAACAACCGTATATACAGTATATAACATTATATAAGATATGTATACAATGTTTAACAAGTGTATATATACAGTTATATCATGTGTAACATCTTATACTTTGCATAATCTGTGCATTAAAAAAAGTATTAATGACGACGATAACAACATACCTAGATAAATTCTACAAGTGGAGTCTGCAGAGGATAGTGTGTGCACAAACCTTACCTCTATATTGTGAGCAGGGGCGGATGCACGCTAGTCCAAGTGGTGTCATCCGACACCGCTTCGCCGGAAATAGTACACATATAAACAGTGGACTAAAAAAAAGGATATATTAATAAAATGACGCCATTAGAAAAACAAGTGTACTTGGTCTTATGTCCAATACGTCC
The DNA here is from genome assembly GCA_002018475.1 of Nicotiana obtusifolia. Taxonomy (NCBI): domain Eukaryota; kingdom Viridiplantae; phylum Streptophyta; class Magnoliopsida; order Solanales; family Solanaceae; genus Nicotiana; species Nicotiana obtusifolia. The sequence continues at coordinate 48,347 of MCJB01053032.1, forward strand.
ATTCTCACCTAGAAAGGTGGGGGATCGTAACCCGCTCCTTGGTACCAAAAAATCCGTTAAGGTTTGCTGAACGTTTTGGGCTATGCGAGTGCAAACTATTTATTTGGTCAGTATATAAATGACACTTTTCCTTTAAAATATAATTATAATATTTTAGGAATTTAAATAAGAAATGCTTACAGTTGAAAAGTTCATGTTATCTGAAGTCACAAACCAAATTCGGATCAGACGGACTAATTAATAGTTTGTTTAGCCAAGCTTCTTTTCAGCTTATTTTGAGAAATATTTTTTTAAATATTTTTTTTGTAAAAATATTTTTGGTGAGAAAAAAATTATGTTTGACTAATTTAAAAAGTATTTCTGAACAGTAAATAGGGTTTGATCAAGTTTTGATAAAGTGTTTTTAAGTGTATTTTTCTCAAAATGTATTTTTGGAGAGAATGCTACTTTTTTCAGTTTTTTTAAAACTGCTTTTATTTCTATTCAAAAATATCTTTCTTTCCTTTTAAAAACTTGATTAAATATTTTAACTTTAAAAGTAATTTTAAAAAAAAAAAATATTGTTAACGTTAGAGAAGCTTGGCCAGAGAAGAGCAAAGCGGGTTGGCCGTTCACTGCACGTAAAAAAATTAAAAATGAAAACGCAGCGAGGAAAAGTGCCGGGTAAAAGTGGGAGAAATCGTAGACAAGCGTAGGCATAGCCCACTCCGTCCAATCATCCAATAGGCAGCTGCTGACGTCCCCCCTCTTCCGGTCAGATGTACGGCCAACTTTCCTTTCCCATTCCTTATCCCCTTTCCCCCCGATGTTTCTCCCCTTCACCTCCGGCGCACCTTAGCATCTTCCCCTCTATCTCTCCAGAACCTATCCGCCTGAACCGGAGCCGAACCGGTTTCCAATGGAGAGCCAAACCGCTACCCCCACTAGGCCTCACGCCGGTGGACGTGAAGACTGCTGGAGTGAAGGTGCCACTGAAACCCTAATCGAAGCTTGGGGCGATCGCTACGTCAGGCTTAATCGCGGCAATCTCCGGCAGAAGGACTGGAAGGAAGTCGCTGACACCGTTAACTCCCGTCAATACGGCGTTAAGCCTCAGCGCACTGATGTACAGTGTAAGAACCGGATCGATACTTTGAAGAAGAAGTACAAGCTTGAGAAAACCAAGTCATTTCCGTCTAAATGGCCATTTTATAACCGTCTCGATTATCTCATCGGTACCAATAACGTTTCTACCTCGCCGTGTAATAGAAAATTGACTGCCGCGATTACACTTACCGTTAAGTCAAACTCTAATCCTAACCATAACTTTGCTGCCGTGAATTATTCCGGCAGTTCATCGAGGTTGAATTCAAGTGGTTCAAATGACAGCTCGCACGATGATTTGTCGTTTGGGAGTGGAGGGAGGAAGAATAAAATGGAGGATGTAGGGTTATCGGAGGAAACTACAGCGTACAAGGAATTGGCGCGGGCAATATTGAGGTTTGGGGAGATATATGAGAGGATTGAGAGCTCAAAGCAGCAGCAGATGATGGAGTTGGAGAAGCAGAGGATGGAATTCACCAAGGACCTGGAGGTTCAGCGGATGAATATGTTCATGGAAACTCAGTTGCAGATCGAAAGAGCTAAACGTCCTGCCAGGCATCCTACTTCAACAGGTGAAATTTAAGATGCTTACTGCACTTTTTTGCATTTCTCTTGGCTTTATCCTTATTGATTTAGCTGTTCTTTAGAATGTCGGAATTTGTGTCTGTCTAGAGTTAAATAGGTTATTATAAAGTTCAGCAAATGAATCTATTTCTCGGTTTGAAAGCTGTAAGTGTCCTGAGATGAAACGAATGCTGAAGAACTAGTACAATAATCTGTCTGAACTGGGTACTTAAAGGGGATCTTCTAGTGTAATTCAGAAACCAACTTGTTGTATGTCCTTAAAAGTGGTGAAATTGAGCCAATCCAGAAAATCCTGTTCTTTATGCAATCAATTGGATCATACTTGAAGCTAGAGCATTGATTATCCTTAACAGATCACAGATAATCTGTTACTATGTTTTTCCTAGGTCCCGTTTTGAGTAAAATTGTCCATTAAAGATGCTATTCACGAGTGCATAACCCCATCATGTTTGCATTTTTTAATGCAAGCTATGGGTTGTTGGCAGTTACATCACTCTTCTGTTACAACTTACAAGATCCTCATAGTTCCCAGCCTTTTTCTTCATGCTTTTTTCTTGCTTTTAGGGGCTAAACCATGAAATCTTTATAACTTACTGTTATATAACCTATGCTTATCTCAAACTTTCTTATTGTGATTGTGACTGGGTCATGAACTTTGGGAAATTTCCTTTCCAACAATGTGTCTGCGGTCTGGCTTTCCATAGAGTTAATTGATTTTCTGGAACTTCGCACATTAAAAGTCTACCCGCAGTTATATAGAGTGTATAGTTCATATGTTCGAAAGATGTGGGTAAAGGATATGTGAGCTGACCGGTAGGCAAGTTTAGGGTTTTAGGCTCTTTTTTCTTGATTCAATTTGATTCCTGTATCTGAATGGTTGCATTGTTCGGTGCTATTAGTTTGCTTTTCTCCAGTATGTCCTTGAATGCACTCACAGACATGGGGTAATCAACGATGAAAATCCATAGCAGTCTAAGTTTCTTTAAAGTTAAGGTCTCACTTGACTCACTAGTCATTTCATTTTTTATTTCCTTGTTGCCTTGTCAAGAGTTATTTGCTACTACTTCTGCACTGTAATTTTGTATCATGCAACTATCTCTATATTTTGTTTCTTACTCTTCTGAATTGCCTCTGGCTAGAAGGCAATATCCGGAGGTAGATTGTTTACCACGTACCACATGTGACGTTGTCCAATTTGCATCTATGTACTCATGACCTACTTGTCCAAATTCTCGTAGAGTAATCCTTTTCTTGAAGCAGATCTATGCAACCATTCAGATACATCAGAGGATATGAATCAAATATATAAAAGTTGCTCTGTTGAAGGAAGGTTCACAAATTTAATCCACCTTTAGGTAGCTTCGAAGTTATAAAAATGGCTAGGATAGTAGAAAGTCTTCTTCAAAGTAGATGGGGTTGTCAATACTTGTATTTTTTGAGGTCAGAATCTCTTTGGATCGAGATGGAACTGATGAGAAGGACCAATCGATCCAAATGTACTGAAGCAATGTTGAAAGATCGTGAACATCTTGCATATAGGCCTATGAAACAGCGTGGTGCTGAAAAATGACTGCTGGCGGGATATGGAAGCATGTGGGAACTCCTATTGTTGCTTGGCTTTTTGGACTTGGTTCACATTAGAATTTTGAGTTGATTGGTACTGCTGATTTATCCACAGCACCCACAGAAAGCAATAAAATCTCCAACCGACAAGATAATAGCCGAAAAATGCACAGGCATTGAAAATTCTTCTCCTAGACATACTGATGAATAAACGGATTAATTTCACAATAATTTTGATACCGTGTGAGATAAAAGAGAAATAAGGAGAAGAGATTCAGGAAAAACATGAAGACAAATGTAAATTCACACTTTCGATGTATACTGTTACATTTCTCGACATGGAGTATTTTTATGCAATCTTCTATATTACCTCCTCCTTTTCAATTTATGCGTCTTACTTTCATTTTTAGTCTGGTTCAATAAGAATCTCTCTTTCTATATTTAGTAAGTTTCTAATTCCAACATTCCTATTTATCCTTAGCGACACTCCCTTATAGGAATGACAAGACATGTTTAAGACCACAATATTTAAAGGGTAATTTTGGTATCTTAGACGTACCTTTAATATGAGATCACAAGATTCAAAAGTCTTTGTTATATTTTAAAACTTTGTGATCTGTCAAACTAAGACAAAAACAAATGAAACAGAGGGAGTACATATAAGTCTAATCTATTTAGAACAGATAAAACATGGGTTGATAGTTGTAAGAAAATACAAGCTGGCCGGGATACCACGGTTATTAAAAAAATAGTTGTAAGAAAGTAGTAGCAATTTTGGACTGGTGTTTCTTTAATAGGAAGCGAAAGTTGATGTTTGACACATCAATCTTGAAGCTAGTCACATGTGGTTAGCTCGGTCAGTTTCACTTTGACCAGCATGTTGGCACTTTGTTATCTTACTACATCCTACTCAATCGCCTTCCAATCAAAATTATGGTCGAATATAATGACCTTTTTAGTGATTTGTCATTACTTCTCCTGGGCGCTCAGTATTTTCTTTGACAAGTCAGCACCCTCAATTTATCTCTCTTTGAAAATTGGCCTAAATCTCTTCTTTGGCACTATCAAGTTTACCTCATTCTTTTTAACTTTTTGACCTATCAATTCGTAGCCTTGGTAAATGTAAGCAATTAATGGTGTTACCATATAAACACCTTTCTGATAGGTTGTATTCTGGGCATCTCTAACACATCCTTCATATCTCTTGGTTTCTTCAACTTTCCATCTTTGATTAATTGGTCTAGCTGCTTATCTTAGCTTCATCTGCAGCACAGATACAAGGATCACAGGGTTTCTCATTTTGTAATGAGCAAGTGCTATGGGATATCTAAGACAACTTGTGCTCAAATAGCAGGTTGAAATGGTCTGATAGGAATTGTTTTAAAAGCTAATTGAGGTTTACATTTGACCTAAATGGTTGAGTTTATATTCTAAGTTGTGACACTCACTTTATCGTCAAAATTTGGAGCGTGCGTTTCAGTTAAAATATTTCACAGAAAGGAATCATAACTTTACCTTGTAGAACATTGGCTTGTCTGACCCATCAAAAAAAAAAAAAAACAGTGGCTTGTCTTAGCTAGAGTAATATGAACAAAGTGGTCTAATTTATTTCTGGCTATAGCTTCGCCCGCACCTTACTTTGGTTTAGGCACAATATTAAAAAAGATTACTGTTATTAATTCCGAGCAGGACAATTGTAAGGGCACATTAATAAACAAGAAAAGTACAGTGATCTATTTGTTATAAATGCAATTGCCAGCTTTTGCATTTTTTCCAATGTTTTCACTTTCTTTTATTTTTTTTGGGGGGGTAGGGATGTTGCAAGTTGTTGTCATCCTTTTTGATGATGTTGTTTGTTTTAATTGTTTTACCTCTTTCTTCCAGTAAGTGCGTAAGACTGAGAAAGGAAGAAGAAGATAAGCTGGTGGTCACTTGAAAATATAGTTATCATCCCTATGTAGCGGAGCTTGTAATTTTAAATTTTATATTGAAAATAATCACGACTAATTGCCAAAATTCTTGATAAAAAAATGTTATATGGTGTGTATTGTGCATATTGCCAGGGTAAGAGTATGAGGTTATATGTTCTTGTACATGGTATTGTGCCACCTGAGGAACAAGATTTATGAATTTTGACTTGGAAACAGTAGTGCAGTTACCTTTGCACTACTTTTTTAGCATAGGATTCTATCTCCTTCCCTCTCTTTCTGACACGAAAATGACACAATGAACTATTTCTCTAATTGTTTTTTTATATCCCCTTCTTTTTTTGTGGTAAGAAAATCTTTCTCTTTACTTTTGGTCTTTACCTAATGATTGGAAGTCAGATGTGTTTGTATTGTTGAATGAAGTCGACATTGCTGTACACTTGAGTTTTACTTGCTTATTTTCTAGAAAGGTGTTCCATTGCTAACCTTCATGTACTTTTCACAGGAAAATAGTTATCTGCAGCAGTTACATCTATTAGGACAGGGTAGTGCTGCTGACCAAGGGCTAAAGTCACGGGAAGTTGCTAGTAAATTATTCATGCAGTTAACAGACGCTCAGGAAACCAAGATTAATGTGTTTGTATTTGGGTCTGCTGTGTTTATGTGGATGATATGTTGATGTGCTAAAACATTAGTTGTAGTATTATTTATTAGGGTGAAGTTTTTTACACTTTCGTATTACTCAATGTTTTATGAATAACTGGGCTTTTCACGGACTTGTTTACGATCAGTCTGCAATATTGTTGGAACACGGAGTATTGAGGTTGTGTGTAACATTCAACGGCCTTGATGCTTCTTTCTCTTGAATGATCAATGTACGTACTTCCATTATTTGCTGCTCTATTACGCAGGCCATTGTTTGCTTACTTGCAAGCAGTTGACTAGTGGTTTACATTATTGAGGAAAGGACTGATAGGGGGTCTATTATAACCCAGGCTTCTGGGGTATCGTTGTTGGGGCAGCAGCAACAAAAAAACTAGGGCAGGTTTCTATGTTATGGCACATCAGGGGATCATTTCAACTAGCAACTGCGGGCACACTCACGAGTAACTATTACAGGAACTTTGATTCTTTGAACTGTAGTTGCAAACATGTACCTACTTCTCAAGGGCAGCCAAATGGTCTTAGATTTAATCCTGCAATTGCTAAACATCGAACATCAAAGCTATCCTTCGTGGGTGACTACTGAATGTATGCATATGGAATTGTGGAAGTATTTTAAACTGAGAGTTCGGGTT
>MCJB01053033.1:7978-38725 GCA_002018475.1 Nicotiana obtusifolia
CCCCCGACCCCGCGACACCCACGTCCACCGCTGGTCGTCGTCGTCGTCGCTGCCGGTTCTCGTTGCCGCCGCTACTCCGCTGGTGACACTGCTCGCAATCTTCCTCGATTAGGGATAAAAATAAATCGGTGATTTGGGACACCAATGAAATATTCTAAGTGGCGACTCTGATAAAATTAAATAAATAATCCCATTTCGAATAATGTCACTTTAATTGGAAAAACTCATTTCATATACTCCTCTTGGGGAATGTACGAAAAAAGGTGTGACAGCTCTGGCAACTCTGCTGGGGATCGAACCCAGAATCTCTGGTTCAGGGTTCAAGAATTCGAGCTTAGAATGATTGTTATTTTTCGGCTTTTATCTGATTTTATTACATGTTGAGCCTAATGTGCTAAGTGTCGTCTTTTACCGCTTTGATATTATTTGGACTGTATATAAAACTGCTCTGAACCTTTCTCTTCTCATCTTCGGGGAGATGCACGTTGGCCGTGACTCCCTATTATGTTAGTGTCTTATCGTAAATAAGAAAAAGACCGAACAAGTTACAAAGCCGGTGGCCTTTTGGTGCCCTGTACGTAGCCCCCTCTTTGGCTCGAGTTGTCTGCTCGGGTACACAATCTAGAACAAATACCGAGGTTTTCAGCTTAGAATAACATAACCTCATGCCGGATCCCTAGTAGGAACGTTTATTTGCATCATGTGCATTTGACTTAGGGGACTCAACACAGGGGTTGGGTCCGTCTAGGACAGGTGACCCCAAAATCAAAGACCATCCTGATGCATAATTTACGTGCTACTTGTGCATTATTTCATCTCGATTTGCATGTTGACCGGCTATTAGATCAAAATTAAAAAATTGAAAAATGAAATGATGAAGAAGGACATATAAAATTGAGGGTCGTTACACATTGTCAAAAACCTGGTGTCCAAAATAAGGCGAATCGTTGCCGAAATTTAAAAAAAAAAAAAGATATAGAAAAATTTTGATTTCGAAATCAAGAAAAAAGAAAAAAAAAATCGGGAAAAAGGGAATTTTGGAAAAATTGAAACCCAAAATATATTGTCTTTCTAAAGTATAAAATAAAAAGAAAAAAAAAAAAGAGAAGAAAATTGCTAAGTATTTGCTTTCTTACTTTTGAAAGCTCAAAATATTTTTCTTTTTGTAAATAAAGGAAAAAAAATTCAGATAAAATATTTTTTCTTACTTTTCTAAGTATTCTTTTCTTGATTCTATAAGATAAAAGTTCAAAAAGAAGAGTTCAAAAAATATGTATTTTGCTCAAAAATATGGTTTTCTTAGTAATTGAGGGTAATGAAATTTTTCTTTGTCTTCCTTGAAACAATAATAAAAAGAAAATTCAAAAAAAAATATTTTTTTTCTCTCCAAAATAGTCTTTCTTAAAAACATAAAAAAAATAAAAAAAGAGAAAAAAAAAAGCTGGGATGAAACATGCAACCGTTGCGAGGCATATAGAAACACATTTAACTGCTGCATCACACCCCAACATGTGATTGTCTATCTGGTATTTGCGGTAAATTAACCGGTTTGCTGTTGAGCGTAGGCTTTTGTCGGTGATTGGTTTTGTGGTAGTCTGGCGCATCACCTGTACTTCACGAGGTCTAAAGGAAGCGTCGAGATGACATCAAAAATGATAATGCCAACAATTCCTATCTTAGAGGAGAATCCGATTTCAGGCATCTTGGTTCCCGAATCAGCAGCTGCCGAGGAAAATAGACTATTGCGTCTCCGCATGATGGAAATGTGGGACGCATGGACAAATGAGAAAGAGCCACCAAGTGCTATTCCCGAATTTCCTGAGCTCTTCCCTAGAGCCGGTGGGGCCACTAATATCCCTATAACTTATCCACTGGGATAGCCCACTATTACTGTCAACTTTGTGGGCACGCCCTCAGAAGAACACCCTCAAACATCAAGCGCCGGCACGACGTCAAACATATTCATCGCACCACCCTGTGCTGCCACAACGCAGCCTGCCTTGCCTCGGCCCAGTTTTAATCCTTCGCCGTTTTCATATCTGGCACATTCGTTTCCTGTTGAATCGGCTCAATTTCATACAACGACGTACACTCAAATGCTTAGATATGAATTTGCCCCGGGGCAAGAAACGAACACCAAGTCTCCCGAGCAAGAAGAAATGGCAAGAAAAATAAGGAGTCTCGAGCTAAGTCTGAAAAACATACAGGGTCTGAGCGGACAAAGGAGCATATCGTATGCAGACCTGTGTATGTTCCCTTATGTACGTCTACCAGCGGGTTTCAAGACACCGAAATTCGAAAAGTATGATGGGCATGGGGACCCTATTGCCCATCCCAAGAGATACTGCAATCAATTACGAGGGGCTGGTGGAAAAGAAGAGCTCCTGATGGCTTACTTCGGGGAAAGCTTATCAGGCATCGCCTCTGAATGGTACATGGACCAGGAGATGTCTAGATGACATATTTGGGACGATCTGGCAAGAGATTTCGTCCGACGGTTCCAATATAACATTGATATTGCACCAGACTCAATTCCCTGGCCAATTTAAAGAAGAAAGCCACCGAAAGTTTCAGAGAATATGCTGTTAGATGGCGCGAACAGGCATCGAGAGTAAAACCTCCGATGGATGAGGCCGAGATGGTAATGGTTTTTCTGCAGGCGCAAGAGGCCGACTACTATCAGAATATGATGTCAGTAATGGGAAAGCCATTTGCTGAAGCTATAAAAATCAGCGAGATGGTAGAAAATGGACTGAAAACAGGACGGATCCTCAGCCAATCCACAATTAGAGCCACCTCCCAAGCCATTCAAGGCGGGTCTGGAGGGTTAGCCAATCGAAAGGAAAAAGAAGAATCGTCACTGGCCGTTTCAAGTACAAGAAAACCTCAGCAACCCAGACCTCTCTTTTATGGTAGGGCCCCATAGCATTATTACCCCCACCAGGATATGGCCTATGCTCATCCACCATATGCAATAATGAATACCCAGCCGTATGGCAGGCCACAACAACAGCTTAACCAGAACAGAGCTCCACCCCCCAGAAATCAACCTCCGTACCAAACCCACTACAATCTTTGACCCCCCACAAAATAACTTCCGCGCCCGAGAGCCGCCGAGGAAAAACTTCACGCCCATCGGAGAGTCTTATTCAAGCCTTTTCCCAAAACTGGTCCAGATGGGTCTACTCCAGCCTGTTCCCCCGAACAGACAAAATCCAGAATCACTTTCCTATCAATGGGGTACCCGCTGTGCCTACCACTCTGGGGCTGAGGGGCATGACACAGAAAACTGTTGGACATTAAAAAGGGCGGTATAGGATTTGATCGAACAAAAGAGAATAGTACTAAGGGATGAGGATGCTCCCAACGTAATAAACAACCCACTGCTAGCTCACAATAATGGGCCAGTTATTGGGATGATTTGTGAAGATAAGGAATTCAACCCAGATCTGAAGGCTATCATTGCCATAGCCCACGAAGAAATAAAGCCAAAAGCCACCCCAAAAAAGGATAACACAGAGAAGAAAGACCAAAACGCTCCTCTAAAGGCGGAGGAGAAGTCAGGAGTTGAAAGCAAGTCATCCAAAAATGTTGTTCTCTACATTCCTCGGGGGCAAAAGAAAGAGCAGAAACCGTTAAGCCCTCCTAAGAGATTTGACATAAATAAACAGACAACTCAAATGTATGTACCGAAGGGAGCCTACGTGGTTCGGGGACCAGCATGTCCACTCAGGCTGAACGAGCTTGTGGTCATCGCTCGCGGGCCACAAAGGACCATGACGGATCCTACGGCCTTACCATGGAATTATAACAAAACAACGGTCACATACAAGGTCAAAGAAATCTTAGGAGAAAATCCGAAAGACAAGCAGGCTGAAAGATATCTTAATGTAAAGGAAGTCAACAGTGCTGCCAGGAAATGCTTCCCGCCTAAAAAACCAGTGAGTCCTGAGGAGGCGAAGGCATTTTATCAAAAGATGAAAATAGTGGATTACGAAACAATTGATCAACTCCATTAATCCCCTGATCAGGTTTCTCTTTTGTCACTTTTGATGAGCTCAGATGAACATCAGAGGGTTTTGCTCAAAACCCTCAATGAAGCCTATGTCCCCACTGGAACTACAACAGAACAACTGTAAAGAATGGTTGAAAGTTTTTTTATAACTCACCAAGTTTCCTTTGGGAATAATGATTTGCCTGCAGGGAGAGCTGCTCACAACAAAGCCCTTCATTTAACTGTTAAATGCGAAGGATACTATATGAAGAGAGTGATGATAGACGGAGGCTCCAGAGTACATATTTGCCCAATTGTCAACCTTACAACGAATGGAGATATGCACAAAAAAGATCATGCATAATGATGTATGTGTGCGTGCATTCGACGGTCTAAAAAGGGATACCATTGGAGAGATTGATCTGACTCTAACTATTGGACCAACCGATTTTGAAGTGACTTTCCAAGTCCTAGACATGGACACATCTTACAATTTTCTATTGGGACGTCCATGGATTCACGCGGCAGGGGAAGTACCTTCCACTCTCCTTCAAATAGTTAAGTTTGAACATGAAGACCAGGAAATCGTGGTCCACGGGGAAGATGAACAACAATCAATTTACCGAGATCCTTCGGTCCCTTGTCTGGAGGCAAAAGAAGAAAGTGAACATATGATTTACCAGGCTTTTGAAGTTGTGGTTGCAGATCAATGCAAGGAAGGAAGTCCTTGCCCCCAGCCTTTCCTGTCCAATGCTTCAATGATGGTAGCCAAGGTGATGATCAGACAAGCTACCAGCCGGGAAAAGGGCTCAGGAAATCATTATAGGGAACAGCAGAACCTGTCGCCTTGACTATTACTGAGGGTTTCTTTGGGTTAGGTTTTCGGCCCACACTAGCTGATTTCAAGTGGGCGAAGAAGAGGAAAAATGATGGCTGGGCATTAACTAAGCCGATCCTGCTATTATATAAAACATTCGTCAAACCCAAATATGTTGATGAAGAAGAGGGGGAAGCCTTTACAGCTGAAGATATTGAAGAAATTTGTGGGGCAATGAAGCAAATGCTATACAAAACCAACATGGTACAGGAGGGGGAAGGCTCTAGCACCGCTGAGGTGATGTACATGGGACCTAATGGCAAATTGCAAAACTGGGAGGCTACGCCTTTCCCAACCAGGCAGGAGTCCCGGTAGACCGGTCTTGCTACATTTTTCTGTATCACGAGTTATTCTAGGGTGTAACTCGGATGTTTTGTTTAAGCTTTTCCATCTTTAGTTTCCTATCTTTTAAATTCCAAATGTAAACCCCTGTTATCTTCAAAATTCAATAAAATCAATATTTCATCATTCATCTCTTTTGATTTTGTTTCCTCTTTTCAGTTCTAATAATGCGGCTTTAAATAACATGACATGCTTGCGGACTTCATGCCCAGATCTAAGCATGATGTCTAACTGTGAAATAATGAACCAAGAACCCGCACTACTGTGCACACATCAATTGGGGAAACATCACATCAGGGCACTGGAGCCGTGATACATGCAGAAGTTGAAATTCCTTCCCTTCGAACCGTTGTCAAAGCTGAAATTGAAAATAGTGAGTGGGTCAAAACCCGCCTGGAACAGCCAAACTCTGATCAATGAAAAGCGGATGGCCGTTGTTTGCCATGGGTAGTTATACCAGCAAAGAATGGCTCGTGTAAGAAAGTACGGCCCAGAAAATTTGAAGTGGGGCAGCTCGTTTTAAGACGAATTCTTCCCCATCATCAAGAAGCAAAAGGAAAGTTCGCTCTTAATTGGAAAGTCCCATATATCATCAGGAAGATATTGCCGAGAGGAGCACTTTATTTGGGAGACATTGAGGGAAATGATCCTGAAACAACAGTGAATGCACATGCAGTAAAAAGGTACTATTTGTAACATTTCTGATTGAAATGACAAAGACTTTCATTCTCGCTATCCCACACACTCTTATCCTTTGCTAACCCTTTGGGCTGGTTATCCTTCTTTGATTACCTTCTTTGGAACTCGAAAGCATCACTGGAAAGTGTAGTTGAAAGACGAGAAAAGAAAGATGAAAAAAAAAGAGAGAAGAAAAAACAAAAAATAAAAAAGAAGTAAACAAAAAAAAAGAAAAAAAAAGGAAAAGAAAACGAAAAAGAAAGAGAAAAAGAAAAAGAAAAAGGAAAAAAAAAGAAAAAAAAAAAAACAAAAACCCAAAACCAACGTAGCCTGAACTACGTCTGACTTGATTCTGAAAGGATACATAGGCAGCCTCTCCCTGAGGTTCAGTCATACCAAAATAACATCCAAATTTCCCCCAAAAAATGAAACTGGGGCAAAAGTTATAACGGTTCAGCGGTGTTTCGCCCGAAATAGTTCAAAGTTGTAATTCAATCAAAACTCTCTTTTGCCAAATCCCGTTCAAGTCCTTCCGATCAATCGGCAAAAGGTTCCAAAATTTGAAAATGCATTCAAAATGAGAGGAATAAAATGAGAGAATCTTATTGGTGAAAACCCACGCGGGCACCATAAGGCGACGTGAGCAGAGAAATTGAAAATGAGAGAGTCTTGTTAGTGAAAACTCGCAAAGAGCACTGTAAGGCAACGGTGAGAAGAGAAATGAGAGAGGTCAATTGGCGAAAAACCGCAAAGGGCGCCGTTGATCAAAAAATAGGAACCCTCGCCGTTATTGGTACTGAAAGAGTCCTGGCAAGGTTTCTCGATTTCAGAATACAGATTGTGATGGGTTCATGCGGAAGTTGGATAGTTGCGCAGGTCAGGCATCCAGTCCAAGAAGCATGTCATGTCTATGCAAAGCCTGCATCCACCCCAGATAAGTCCTTTTCCCTTCCCCGAAAAGGACACTTTCTTAAATCCATTCTCTCATCTTTTGCTTACTTTTCTTTGAATTCCTTTCGGTCTAATTCTTCTTCCGAAACTAATACAAAGAAAAGGTGTCAATACTGGTTTTACAGGGTCCCACTTAATAACAGCCAGATCCAAAAGAAGTACCAGCCTCAGCGAGTGCATCAAGTCGGCCCCGACTGGCCATGATGGCTAATGCTCTGAAACCCCAAAGTTGTGAAAAAATGAAAAGAAAGCCAAAAACAAAAGCCCCAGATGTTGGAAAAATGTATTCGCATTCTTATTCATGAAACTTTAACTAATGACTTTGTGTCTTGTTGTAGGTTTTGATAATTGACAAACCATCATTAACAGGTTACCAAGATTGCTTGGATTTTGTTATGTCTACAAGTCAAGCTTTCAAGATAATAGAAGTTGATGCATGGAATCTGTCACTGAAGCAAAAAGATTGAAGACTAAAAGTTGTAGTATTTTGAGTCTTGATTTCGATTTTGATTTTGAGTCTTGATGTTATTTTTGATCTTCCTTAATTTTTAAGAACTTGGCTCAAACTTAAAAACTATTTCAAAAATCATTAAGACATTTTTCAAAATAATGGTTTTACAAAATAATAAAATTGTGAACCAAAAATCGGGCTGGAAATAAACAGAATGAAGAAGCCATCGATGGCTTCTCCATAAGCCATCGATGGCTTATGTGTTTTGGCTGCTGAAAAATTCCAGAGAGTAGAAGCCATCGATGGCTTCTCCATAAGCCATCGATGGCTTGTGGGTACTGGAATTATTTCCAGATTTCCAGAGAGTAGAAGCCATCGATGGCTTCTCTATAAGCCATCGATGGCTTATAGCTGTTGGAGCCAATAACGGCTAGTTTTGAGCTCCAACGGACATATGAGGTTTTGGGGTTATAAATACACCCTCTTAAACCTCATTTGAACACAACACATTATCCAAAATCAAGAGATTAATTGCTTCAAGTTTTCATATACAATTAATATATTTTTGAGCCATATCTTGAAGATCAAAAGTTGTGTTCAAGTGCTATAATTTTATTCACTTCATCTACTCTTGTGAGAGTTATACTTTGAGTGAAATTTGTGTTGTCAAACACTTAAGGGAAGTTGTCCCTTGTTGTTGTAAGGAAGAGTGTCTTCCTTGTTGATTCACGAAGCTTGTGGGATTCAAGTGTTCGTGATTGTTGTAACGGTTTGTTAAGCACCCGTAAGCTTAACAGAGATAGTGAAATACTCAAGTGTGATCTTGAGGAGTGGACTAGCTACAAGTTGTAGTGAACCACTATATATCGGGTGTACGCTTTCTCTTTACATTCCGCAATTTATTTATTGCAATCATATTTTCGCACTTACATTATCAATTACATATCTTATTGCGAAAATTTGCAATTGTTCTTTAAAACGCTATTCACCCCCCCTCTAGCGTTGCGCATATATTCTAACAATTGGTATCAGAGCCTAATTCTCTTTAATCCTCAACCGGTTGAGAAATGAAATGGCTGCTTTTAGAAATGTATATGCAGGGCTGAGTGAAGGACAGTCCACATCGAGACCTCCTCTCTTCGATGGGACAAACTACACTTATTGGAAGGAACGTATGAAAATATACGTACAATCCACTAATTACAAAATTTGGCTGATCATAGAAAGAGGTGAAGGAATCATCACCAAAAAGGAAGGTGAACTCACGGTTCTGAAACCTGAAAGCGAGTACACAGACGAAGACTACAAAAAGCTAGAAGTTCATGCCAGGGCCAAAAATATGCTTATATGTGCAGTAAATCCGGATGATTACCGGAAGATCTCTAGATGTAAAACTGCAAAAGAAATGTGGGACAAACTCGAGATCACATACGAAGGTACGCCTCAAGTTCGAAAATCTAAAATAGACCTTCTAACCCATGAATATGAACTGTTCAGGATGAAGGATGATGAAAACATTGAGAAAACTTTTGAAAGGTTTTCAAACATAATAAACGATCTAGATGCACTTGGAAAATCATTTTCCGAGGAAGAGATCGTCAGAAAAATTCTCCGGAGTCTCAAACCGGAATGGCAATCAAAGGTTGATGCAATCCAAGAATCCACCGCCTCCGCGACAGTAACCTATGATGGGTTAAGAGGTAATCTTATCACATATGAAGTTACTCACCTTAACAAACCTCCTGTTTTGGGTGAAGAAAAGTAAAAGAAAAGCCTAGCTCTCAAGGCATCAAAAGTCGAAGCAAAAGAGTCCAAGGACTCTAGCAGTGAAGATGAAGAATATGGAATGATAGTCAAAAAATTCCATAAACTCATGAGAAGAGAGCTAAAGAATAAAAAGCAAAAACCTCCAACTTGCTTCGGATGTGGAGAAACTGGGCACATCAAACCAAACTGCCCAAATGCAAAAGTAGAGAAGAAAAAGCCTCACAATAAACAAAGGGCTTTTATGTCATGGGAAGATGATGATTCAGGCAACGAGTCAGGCGACGAAGATGAAGTCGCAAACCTATATCTAATGGCCATCGAGGACACTCCAAAAGAGAGTGACGAGGTTAGTACAAATCTTTCCAACAACTCTATTTCCTTTGAAGAATTACAAATATCTTTTGAGGAGTTATATGATAATTTTGTTGCTGTAAATAATAAATACAAATCTCTGAAAAAGAATGCCTTAGACTCCGAAAAAGAAATAGAAAAACTGTCTAAGGAAAATGAGAAACTTAGGGAAGAAAATAAATTTTTCGGAAAAAGAAGTGCCGATAAACCTGAAATTTCAAACAGTCCTTGTAATTCTTGCAAATCGCATAAGGCTCACATAGATAAATTAGAAGCCTCACTTAGTAAATTTAAAAAGCCTCAAAAAGATTTAAATTTACTTATTGATCATGTTCATGTAAGTAAACAAGGAATAGGTTTTACTAAAACAAATAAATCACCTAGTACTTCTAGTAACAAACCACCTAGAAAGAAAAATACTAGGAATCAATTGAATAAGCGATCCATACATACTAGGAAAAACCAAATAGTATTTCCTAATAAAAATAATGGAGCTCAACCTAAGCAACATATTCATATGCCTAATAATCATTTTAGTAGACTAAGAATTAGGCGTAATTTTCATAATTCTAGTACTAATCATGCTCCACCATATATGTGGAATCCAAATGTTGTTTGTCACTACTGTAATAGAGTAGGACATATTGCGCCTGTATGCTATACGAAATATAGGCATTTCTCTAATAATTATGTATATGCATCTGCCACTAACCCGAAAGGACCCAAAAAGGTTTGGGTACCTAAAAACTGTCATTAAATTGACTGCAGGTGTGCTTGAAGGCATCAAGTATACTTTGGTATCTTGATAGCGGATGCTCCAAGCACATGACCGGAGATGCATCCAAATTCACAAACATCAAATCAACAAAAGGAGGAGATGTCATCTTTGGTGACAATAACAAAGGGAAAATTATCGGCATCGGTTCGGTAGGTAAAAATCCCTCTTCCTCAATTGATGATGTTTTGTTAGTAAAAGGTCTCAAACATAATCTCTTAAGCATAAGTCAATTATGTGACAAGGGAAATCGTGTGACCTTCAATTCAAAATATTGCACTGTTGAACGCCTTAATGATAATGAGGTAATTCTACAAGGCGATAGAATTGACAATATTTATATGGTAGATTTAGAAAATACTTCTTCAAAAATTGCTAAATGTCTTATGAGTAAAGAAGAAGATACTTGGTTGTGGCATCGTAGAATAGCTCACATCAATATGGGTCATTTAAATAAACTGATCTCTCAAGACTTAGTAATTGGTATTCCAAAAATTAAGTTCGAAAAAGACTCTATTTGTGATGCATGCCAAAAAGGAAAACAAGTAAGGTCATCCTTTAAGTCTAAAAATGTAGTATCTACGACTAGACCCTTACAACTTTTACACATGGATCTCATCGGACCCTCTAGGACAAAGAGTTTTGGTGGTAACTACTATGTCTTTGTAATTGTTGATGACTATTCTAGATTCACATGGACCTTATTTCTTTCTCATAAAAATGAGGCATTTGATATGTTTAGAAAGTTTGCGAAGAAGGTTCAAAATGAAATAAACTGCAACATTGTTGCAATTAGAAGTGATCATGGGGGAGAGTTCGAAAAAGACGAATTTGATGTCTTTTGCGATGAACTCGGAATTGATCATAATTTCTCAGCCCCACGCACACCACAACAAAATGGAGTGGTGGAACGTAAAAATAGATCTCTTGAAGAGATGGCTAGAACTATGATTAATGATGCTAAAATTCCTAAGTATTTTTGGGCCGATGCTATAAGTACTGCTATTTATGTCTTAAATCGTGCAGTAATTAGGCCAATACTTATGAAGACCCCTTATGAATTGTTTAAAGGTAGAAAACCTAACCTTTCCCACCTTCGTGTATTTGGTTGTAAATGCTTTGTGCATAATAATGGGAAAGATAATTTAGGAAAGTTCGATGCTAAATCGGACGAAGGCATTTTCCTCGGTTATTCGTTGCGTAGTAAAGCATATAGGATCTTTAATAAACGCACCTTAACTATTGAGGAATCACCACACGTGGTATTTGCCGAAAATGACTCTCGGTTGCCGAGAAAGGATTTATGTGATGATCTTGCAGATTCATTGGAAGGAATCCATCTTGACGATGAAGGTCCAAGCCATACTAAAACTAACGATGGTGAAAGACTCAAGAGGATCAAAACAATGAGCAAGATGAACTTCCTAACGAGTGGAGAACTTCTAGACATCATCCAATTGACAAGGTAATTGGTGATATCAACCAAGGGGTAAGTACT
Source organism: Nicotiana obtusifolia (assembly GCA_002018475.1). NCBI lineage: Eukaryota > Viridiplantae > Streptophyta > Magnoliopsida > Solanales > Solanaceae > Nicotiana > Nicotiana obtusifolia. The sequence goes on from MCJB01053033.1 coordinate 19,663, forward strand.
CGAAACACTCTTAGGAACACAATCACACATATGGCTTTTGTTTCTCAAATAGAACCAAAAACTATTTCTGACGCAATTAATGATGAACATTGGATTTTGGCAATGCAAGAGGAGCTTAACCAATTCAAACGAAATGACGTTTGGGAATTGGTGCCAAAACCTAATGACCATACAATAATTGGTACGAAATGGGTATTTCAAAATAAGTTAGATAAAAATGGTATAATCACTAGAAACAAAGCTAGGTTAGTAGCCAAAGGCTACAATCAAGAAGAAGGGATAGATTATGAAGAAACGTATGCACCTGTTGCACGACTAGAAGCTATTCGTTTACTTCTTGCATTTGCTTCTTCTATGAATTTTAAATTGTATCAAATGGATGTTAAGAGTGCATTCCTTAACGGTGTTATGCAAGAGGAAGTATACGTCGACCAACCCCCAGGGTTTGAGAACTTTGAGTTTCCAAATCACGTATTTAAACTCAAAAAGGCTCTCTACGGTCTTAAACAAGCTCCTCGAGCTTGGTACGAGAGATTGAGTAAGTTTCTTTTGGAAAATGGATTCCAAAGAGGTAAGATCGACACCACTCTATTCATAATGAACAAAAATAAAAACATCCTTTTAGTACAAATATATGTAGACGACATTATTTTCGGTGCTACTAATGACTCTTTGTGCAAGGAGTTTTCTAAGCTCATGACAGAGGAGTTCGAAATGTCTTTGATGGTTGAGCTCAACTTCTTCTTGGGCTTACAAGTAAAACAAATGAAAGAGGGGACTTTCATTTTCCAATCAAAGTATTGTAAGGAATTGCTTAAGAAATTCGAGATGATCAATGCTAAAGCAATGCCAACTCCCATGGGCACTTCGGGAAGCCTTGACAAAGACGAAAAAGGTAAAGAAGTAGATATCAAGAAATACCGAGGTATGATCGGATCTCTACTTTACCTTACTGCTAGTCGTCCTGATATAATGTTCAGTGTATGCTTGTGTGCAAGGTATCAATCTTGTCCTAAAGAATCGCATTTAACCGCGGTTAAACGGATAATGAAATACCTCATCGGCACAATGAACGTGGGACTTTGGTATCCCAAGGGTTCATCCTGCCACCTTATTGGCTATTCCGACTCTGACTTCGCAGGTTGCAAGTTGGATAGGAAAAGCACCAGTGGCACTTGCCACATGCTTGGTGGTTCGTTAGTTTCTTGGTTTAGCAAGAAACAAGTCAGTGTTGCTTTATCCACCACTGAGGCGGAATACGTCGCCGCTGGAAGTTGTTGCGCGCAAATCCTTTGGATGAAACAACAACTTGTGGATTACGGCCTACGTCTTGATCACATTCCAATTAGATGTGACAATACTAGTGCCATTTGTCTCACGAAGAATCCTGTTCTTCATTCGAGAACAAAGCACGTTGAAATCAGGCATCATTTCATAAGAGATCATGTTCTCAAAGGGGATGTCGAAATTGAGTTTGTTGAAACTCGTAGCCAATTGGCGGACATCTTTACTAAACCCTTAGAGAAAGAGTCATTCTTTAGAATTCGAAGCGAGCTTGGAATTCTTGACTCAACATTGATCTAATTATGTGCATAATTATTTTTGTTTTGAACATTACTAACTTGAGCGTCGGAGGCGTTTATTTTATTGTTGCAGGTTCTCCTCATCATGTAGAAAATTTATAAAATGAGGGGGAACTTAATTAGTCAAAAATATTCGCCTAAAAATGTGATAAATAATCACTTCCATGCTCAACCATCTATTAAACGAGCAACAAATATGGCAAAATGTGTCTGGAAATGACAAAAATTTCCAGAACATTTAAGCCATCGATGGCTTCCAGATAAGCCATCGATGGCTCAAACTTTCTGTCCAAAGAATTCTGAAAACAGAGAGTTCAAGCCATCGATGGCTTCCGGATAAGCCATCGATGGCTTCTTCAAAATTTTGAAAATTATAGCCGTTTTGTTACCGTTTTAAATCTCTGAAATGACCAAAATGACCCCAAACGGTCATATTACCATATTTCTCTATAAAACTCACTTCCATACTTCAAAACTCACCTCTTCTATCTTCCAAACAAAGTGCAAGAACTTATATTTGTGCTAAAATTCTCTCTTCATCTTGTTATCATTTATTAATTTCAAATATTTTTCAAGCCTTCAAACTTTCATCCATGGCTTCATCTTCCACAAACCCAATTCCAAGAAATGCTCACAAATATAAAGATGGTTCTTACCTATGGTTCTCAAGTAAGAATGAACTACTCAATTTCCGGCAAAATTTTGAAAGTAGAGAAGTCTTGCCTCCCAGATATGTAAGGGAGATTTATTTTGATATGAAAGGTTTTAATTACCTTTACACTGCTCTATGCCAATCAAATCTCTTGCAATTTAAAAGAAATCAACAAGAGTACATACACGAAGATTTAATTCATGCATTCTACTCGAACCTTCATCGAATTGATGAAGACCTTGTCTCTTCCGTAAATGGTACGGAAATCTTTCTTAATCAAGAAATAATGTCGGAAATAACAGGACTTCCGACTAACGGCGAAGACATAAATCTCTACGCCGGTCCTCAAGGAGTTGCTTTCGATGAAGCAACATTTTTAAATCTTATGGGTGTTAGTAGGCATCCAACTAGAACAAGTCGTCGCTCAACAATCACCAACATGAAAGAAGAATACCGACTTCTTTTCTACATTATCACACGCATTCTTAAACCGAGAAAATACTCTCATACTACTCTCTCGGTTGAAGATGTACGGATAATGCATGCAATCTTGCATGGAGCACGAATCAACTGGACAAAATTTGTCATGATTCATATGTACGATGCAATTCGTGAGGGGGAACCACTCCCTTATGCTCCGGTGGTGATGAATATCCTCAAATACTATGAGGTCGAGACAAATGTTGGTCCTACAACAAAAAGGACCAAAACTTGGTCCGTAACGGATGCATCGTTCCGAAAATCAACGGAACAACCTCAACAACAAGCTCAATATCAAGAGCTCCCACATCAAGAAACTCCACTTCAAGCCTCTTCTTCCGCTCCGGTGACTCTTGAGTCTATCCACACTTCATTAATCAATTTCGAAAATAGGATTACTACTCAAATTACTCAACTTTCAAACAAAGTTGACACATTAGATGCAGATTTTCGAAATTACATGAAGCGTAACGAAGAAGAAGATGATAGTGATGAGTTTTAAGTTTTAAATTTTTCATGTATTTCCCTTATGCATCTCAATCTTGTCTTCAATTTTTTATGTAATGAAATTCAAGTATTTCTTCATTTTTTGCTATTTGTTTATAATATCTTTTTGCTAATGCCAAAAGGGGGAAGATATTATATTAGTAAGAATTGTATAAGAAATACAATTGTGATATGCAATTATAAAAGGGAAGCATACATTGAGGGGGAAGCATAAAATTAGGGGAATACAAATTTTTCTTTTAACACTTGCATTTTTTTTAAGTGTTAATTTTAACAAATGGTATCAATATCAAAATCCTTATTTTTTTTTATTTTTTTTTGCTATAAGAATGCATATCCCTAACTATGTTTGTCATTATCAAAAAGGGGAAAATTGTTGGAAAAATGTATTCGCATTCTTATTCATGAAACCTTAACTAATGACTTTGTGTCTTGTTGTAGGTTTTGATAATTGACAAACCATCATTAACAGGTTACCAAGATTGCTTGGATTTTATTATGTCTACAAGTCAAGCTTTCAAGATAATAGAAGTTGATGCATGGAATATGTCACTGAAGCAAAAAGATTGAAGACTAAAAGTTGTAGTATTTTTAGTCTTGATTTCGATTTTGATTTTGAGTCTTGATGTTATTTTTGATCTTCCTTAGTTTTTAAGAACTTGGATCAAACTTAAAAACTATTTCAAAAATCATTAAGACATTTTTCAAAACAATGGTTTTACAAAATAATAAAATTGTGAACCAAAAATCGGGCTGGAAATAAACAGAATGAAGAAGCCATCGATGGCTTCTCCATAAGCCATCGATGGCTTATGTGTTTTTGGCTGCTAAAAATTCCAGAGAGTAGAAGCCATCGATGGCTATGGCTACTGGAATTATTTCCAGATTTCCAGAGAGTAGAAGCCATCGATGGCTTCTCTATAAGCCATCGATGACTTATAGCTGTTGGAGCCAATAACGGCTAGTACTCCAACGGACATATGAGGTTTTGGGGTTATAAATACACCCTCTTAAACCTCATTTGAACACAACACATTATCCAAAATCAAGAGATTAATTGCTTCAAGTTTTCATATACAATTAATCTATTTTTGAGCCATATCTTGAAGATCAAAAGTTGTGTTCAAGTGCTATAATTTTATTCACTTCATCTACTCTTGTGAGAGTTATACTTTGAGTGAAATTTGTGTTGTCAAACACTTAAGGGAAGTTGTCCCTTGTTGTTGTAAGGAAGAGTGTCTTCCTTGTTGATTCACGAAGCTTGTGGGATTCAAGTGTTCGTGATTGTTGTAACGGTTTGTTAAGCACCCGTAAGCTTAACAGAGATAGTGAAATACTCAAGTGTGATCTTGAGGAGTGGACTAGCTACAAGTTGTAGTGAACCACTATATATTGGGTGTACGCTTTCTCTTTACATTCCGCAATTTATTTATTGCAATCATATTTTCGCATTTACATTATCAATTACATATCTTTATTGCGAAAATTTGCAATTGTTCTTTAAAACTCTATTCACCCCCCCCCTCTAGCGTTGCGCATATATTCTAACACCAGAGGCAAGAAATAGTCAAAAGACAGAGTCCCATATGGCCAAGCGGTCACAACAAATTTTGCAAATTGAGTCCTTTGGTTCAAAAAAAAGGAATCGACTTTCAGAAAAAAACAAGCAAGAAGCGAAGGTTCTCGCCGAAAGTTGGGCCAGGATCAAGCTATCCAAACTTCTTTTGTTAGAATATATGCACAACGCTAGAGGGGGATGAATAGCGTTATAAGGAACAATTAAAACTTTTCGCAATATAGATGAGCAATTCAAAAGCTTAAGTGCGAAAATGAAATAGCGAGGAATAAAATGCAGAATATAAAAGAAAGCGTACGCAACGATGTGTAGTGGTTCACTACAACTTGTAGCTAGTCCACTCCTCAAGAAGCACTCTTAAGTATTTCACTATCACTGTTAAGCTTGCGGGTGCTTAACAAACCGTTACAACACAAACACTTGAATCACACAAGGTTTGCACAACAACCACGAACACTTGAATCACACAAGCTTCGTGAACAACAAGGAAGACTTTCTTCCTTACTACAATCAAGGGACAACCTCCCTTAGGTGTAGTACAACACAAATGATCACTCAAAAATGAACTCTCACAAGAGTAGATGGAGTGAAGAAAGTTTTGCACAAGAACACAACTTTAATCTTCAAGAAAATGGCTCAATATAGCTCAATTGATTATGAAAACTTGAAGCAATGTAATATTATAATTTGGAAGAAGTGTTGTGTTCAAATGAGGTTTATGAGGCTGTATTTATAGCCCCAAACTCCCATATATCCGTTGGGGGTCTTGCCAAGCTTTTTATAAGCTTAAACAAAAGTTTTGGGCATCAAAAATTTCTGCCCGTTTGCCAAAACATCGATGTTTATACCCTGGACATCGATGGTGGACAAAAACTAGCCGTTTAAGCTCCAACGGATATGTTGCCATCGATGGTGGCCTTATTGCCATCGATGGTGGATCGTTGCTGGAAATTTCCAGCGCGAATTTTGATTAACAATTTTATAGTTTTATAAAACCAATTATTTTGAAAATGTCTTAATGATTTTGAAAATGTTTTTAGACTTGAGCCAAGTTCTTAAAAACTAAATAAGATTCAAAATAACATCAAGACTCAAAATCAAAATCAAGACTAAAATACAACATTTTTAGTCTTCAATCTTTTTGCTTCATTAACATGTTCCATGCATCAACTTCTATTATCTTGAAAGCTCGAATTGTAGTCACAAAAAATTCCATAGCAATCTTAGTAGCTCGTCAATGATGGTTTGTCAATTATTAAAACCTACAACAAGACACAAAGTCGTTAGTTAAGGTTTCATAAACAAGAATGCATTTTCCAACAATTTCCCCCTTTTTGATAATGACAAACAAAGGCCGGGATATGCATTCTTATAGCAAAAAGGATTTTGATATTTAAACCAAATTTTATTGAATTTATAAAGATATAAAAATTGTTGTTTAAGTCTTCCCTCTTTTATCAATATAGCAATTTAATAAAATATTCCCCCTAATTTTATGCTTCCCCCTTAATATATGCATATCATTGTATTTCTTACATAATTATCGCTAAGATAATATCTTTCCCCTTTTGGCATTAGCAAAAAGATATTATAAACAATAGATAAGATCATATTCATTAAGAAATATTCAAGTACAATGCATTAATGTTAAAGATAAATAAAGAAGCATACTTTGAATACAAGAAAATTTAAAAATTTAAATATCGTCACTTTCATCATCTTCTTCGTTACGCCGCATATATTTTCGAAAATCGGCATCTAATGTATCAACTTTTTTTGTAAGTTGATTAAGTTGATTGCCGAAATTGAGTAGTATGGCGTTGATTGACTCAAGAGTCACTGGTGCGGAAGAAGAGGCTTGTGTTGAAAGTGAAAACTCTTGATTTTGAGCTCTTTGTTGGTGTTGTTCCTTAGTCCTTCGGAACGAAGCGTCCGTCACAGACCAAATTTTAGTCCTTTTGGTTGTAGGACCAACATTTGTCGTTACCCCAAAACATTTGAGGATATCCATCACGACAGAAGCATAAGGGAGTGGTTCCCCCTCACGAATTGCATCAAACATATGTATCATGATAAATTGTGTCCAATTTATCCTTGCTCCATGCAAAATAGCGTGCATTATCTTTACATCTTCAACTGAGAGAATGGTATGAGAGAATTTTCTCGGTTTGAGAATGTGAGTGATAATGTAGAAGAGTAAATGGTGCTCTTCATGCATATTTGTGATGATTGGACTACGGCTTGAACGGCATGGTTGTCCGCCGACACCCATAAAAGCCAAAAATGTCGCCTCGTCGAAGGCGGCTCCTTGAACTCCGGCGTAGAGATTTATGTCTTCGCCAGCAGTCGGAAGTCCAGTGATTCCCGACAGTATTTCAGGAGTGAGGAATATTTCCATACCATTTACGGAGGAAACAAGATTTTCGTCAACTTGACGAAGGTTAGAGTAAAATGCACGAATTAAATCTTCGTGTATAAACTCTTGTTGATTACCTACAATGCATAAGAGATTTGATGATCTTAGTGCATTGTAAAGAGTATTAAACCCTTTCAGATTGAAGTAAACTTCCCTCACAAATCTTGGAGGCAAAACGTCTCTTCTCTCAAACATTTCTCGAAAATTTTATAGTTCATGTTTGGTTTGGAACCATAGATAAGAACCATATTTGAACTTAGCGGCATTTCTTGGAATGGATTGTTGATTAAGAGGCCATTTTTGAAGTTGAAGAATTGAAGATTGGTTGGAAACCAAAAATGAGAAGAAGCGAGGATTAGAGCAAGTTTTGATGTTCTTGCACTTTCGAAAGAGATTTGAGGTGAGTTTAATAGTGTGAGAAGAGTAATATATAGAGTGTAGGAGTAATATGACCGTTTGGGGGTTATTTTAGTCATTTCAGGACCTTCAAACGGTCATACACGGTCATATTTTTCAAATGAATTCTGATGCCATCGATGGCAAATGAAGGGACATCGACGGCTTGACTCCTTTGGAAATTTTTGTGTAATCCAGTAACGTTCCACCATCGATGGTGCCTTTGTAGCCATCGATGGTGCTTCTCTTCTGGAATTTTTTTTGTTAATTCCAGTGATGTTTGGACATCGATGTTACATGTGCAAACATCGATGTTTGAGTATGGAAGTGAATATTTTTCATATTATAAGCGAATACTTTGACTATTTGAGTTCCCCCTTTCTTACTAAATCATCCAAATGATGAGGAGAACCTGCAAAACGAAGTAAACGTCTCCGACGCTCAAGTTAGTAATGTTCAAAAAAAAAAATTATGCACATAATTAGATAATTGTTGAGTCAAGAATTCCAAGCTCTCTTCGAATTCTAAAAATGACTCTTTCTTTAAAGGTTTTGTAAAGATGTCTGCTAATTGATTACGAGTTTCTACAAACTCAGTTTCGACATCCCCTTTGAGAACATGATCTCTAATGAAATGATGCCTGATTTCAATGTGCTTTGTTCTCAAATGAAGAACGGGATTCTTCGTGAGACAACAAGTACTAGTGTTGTCACATCTAATTTGAATGTGATCAAGACTTAGGCCGTAATCCACAAGTTGTTGTTTCATCTAAAGGATTTGAGCGCAATAACTTCCAGCGGCTACATACTCCGCTTCAGTGGTGGATAAAGCAACACTGACTTGTTTCTTGCTAAACCAAGAAACTAATGAACTACCAAGCATGTGGCAAGTGCCACTAGTGCTTTTCCTATCCAATTTGCATCCAGCAAAGTCGGAATCGGAATAGCCGATAAGGTAGCAGGATGAACCCTTGGGATACCAAAGTCCAACGTTCATTGTGCCGATGAGGTATTTCATTATCTGTTTAACCGCAGTCAAATGCAATTCTTTAGGACAAGATTGATACCGTGCACACAAGAAGATGCTAAACAGTATATTGGGATGACTAGATGTATGGTAAAGTAGAGATCCGATCATACCTCTGTATCTCTTGACTTCTACTTCTTTACCTTTTTCGTCTTAGTCAAGGGTTCCCGAAGTGCTCATAGGAGTCGGCATTGCTTTGGCATCGAACTCCTCTGTCATGAGCTTAGAAAATTCCTTGCATAAAGACTCATTAGTAGCATCGAATATAATATCGTCTACATAAATTTGTACTTAAAGGATGTTGTTCTTTTTATTCATTATAAATAGAGTGGTGTCGACGTTTCCTCTTCTGAATCCATTATCCAAAAGGAATTTACTCAATCTCTCATACCAAGCTCGAAGAGCTTGTTTAAGACTGTAGAGCGCTTTCTTGAGTTAAAAAACGTGATTTGGAAACTCAAAGTTTTCAAAACCCGGTGGTTGGTCGACATATACTTCCTCTTGAATAACACCATTGAGGAAGGCACTTTTAATATCCATTTGATAAAGTTTGAAATTCATTCAATAAGCAAATGCGAGAAGTAAGGGAATAGCCTCTAATCGTGCAACAGGTGCATATGTTTCTTCAAAATCAATTCCTTCTTCTTAATTGTAGCCTTTGGCTACTAACCTAGCTTTGTTTCTAGTGATTACTCCATTTTCATCTAATTTATTTTGAAAAACCCATTTCGTACCAATTATTGTATGGTCATCGGGTTTTGGCACCAATTCCCAAACATCATTTCGTTTGAATTGGTTAAGCTCCTCTTGCATTGCCAAAGTCCAATGTTCATCATTAATTTGTGTCAGAAATGGTTTTTGGTTCAATTTGTGAAATAAAAGCTATGTGTGTGATTGTGTTCCTAAGAGTGTGTCGAGTACTTACTCCTCGGTTGATGTCACCGATTACCTTGTCTAGTGGATGATCTCTAGACATTCTCCACTCGTTTGGAAGCTCTTCTTGCTCATCATTTTGATCCTCTTGAGGACTTTCATCATCATCATCCATTTTGGTGTGGCTTGGACCTTCATCATTAAGATGGATTCCTTCTAATGAATCTGCAAGATTATCACAAAAATCCTTTCTCGGCAATCGAGAGTCATTTTCGGCAAAGACCACGTGTGGTGATTCTTAAATGGTTAAAGTGCGTTTATTGAAAATTCTATATGCTTTACTACGCAGCTAATAACCAAGGAAGATTCCTTCATCCTATTTAGCATCGAATTTACCTAAATGATCTTTCCCATTATTATGCACAAAACATTTGCAGCCAAAAACACGAAGATGGGAAAGATTAGGCCTTCTACCTTTAAATAACTCATAAGGCATTTTCATAAGTATTGGCCTAATGAATGCACGATTTAATACATAGCTTGCAGTACTTATGGCATCGGCCCAAAAATACTCAGGAATTTTTGCCTCATTGATCATAGTTCTAGCCATCTCTTCAAGAGATCTATTTTTTACGTTCCACCACTCCATTTTGTTGTGGTGTGCGTGGGGCTGAGAAATTATGATCAATTCCGAGTTCATCACAAAATACATCAAATTCGTCTTTCTCGAACTCTCTCCCATGATCGCTTCTAATAGCGACAATGTTGCAATTCTTTTTATTTTGAATCTTTTTAGCAAATTTTCTAAAAACATCAAATGCCTCATTTTTATGAGTAAGAAATAATGTCCATGTAAATCTAGAATAATCATCAACAATTACAAAGACATAATAATTCCCACTAAAACTCTTTGTGCTAGAAGGTCCAATGAGATCCATGTGCAAAAGTTGTAAGGGTCTAGTCGTAGAAACTATATTCTTAGACTTAAATGATGACCTTACTTGTTTCCCTTTTTGACATGCATCACAAATAGAGTCTCTTTTCGAACTTTATTTTTGGGATTCCAATTACTAGGTCTTTAGAAATTAATTTATTTAAATGATTCATGTTGATGTGAGCTATTCTACGATGCCACAACCATGTATCTTCCTCTTTACATATGAGACACTTAGCAATGTTTGAGGAAGTGTTTTCTAAATCAACCATATAAAAGTTATCAATTCTATTACCTTGTAGAATTACCTCATTATCATTAAGGCGTTCTACAATGCAATACTTAGAATTGAAGGTCACACGATTTCCCTTGTCACATAATTGACTTATGCTCAAGAGATTATGTTTGAGATCTCTAACTAATAAAACATCATCAATAGAGGAGGAAGGATTTTTGCCTACCGAACCAATGCCGATAATCTTCCCTTTATTGTTGTCACCAAATATGACATTCCCTCTTTTTGTTGGTTTGATGTTTGAAAACTTGGATGCATCTCCGGTTATGTGCTAGGAGCATCCGCTATCAAGGTACCAAAGAAAACTTGATGCCTTCAAGCACACATGCAGTCAAATTAATGACAGGATTTAGGTACCCAAGTACTTTTGGGTCCTTTTGGGTTAGTGGCAAACTTGTGTGTGTCATTTATAGTGAAGTGCCTATGCTTAGTAAAACACATAGGTGCAATGTGTCCTACTTTGTTGCAGTAGTGACATGCTACATTTGGATTCTACATGTATTTCGGAGCATAATATGTACTAGGCTTTTGAGAATTTTGCCTAGTTTGTACTCCTTCATTTTTCCAATGGTAGTTATTTCTAGGTTTTCTAGTGACATAATTATTAGGCCTAGTAGTTTTCTTTCTAGGTGGTGTATTTCTAGTATTATTCTTACTAGGTTGTTTTTCTACCTTTCTCATATTTTTGTTGAATCTTATCCCTTGTTTAGAAACATGCACATGATCAAAGAGAAGATTTAAATCTTTTTGAGGCTTATTGAATTTATGAATGGTTGCCTCTAATTTTTCCACTTGAGTTTTAAGGGATTTACAAGTACTACAAGAACCATTTGGACTAGTAGGTCTATCGGCACTTTTTTTTCCCAAGAACTTGTTTTCCTCTTTTATTTGTCCATTTTCTTTGGACAAATTTTATAGCTTCTTTTCTACGTCTACTAGTTCCTTTTTCAAAGACTTATTTTTATTATTTATACCTACAAACTCGTCATACAATTCTTCAAAAGCTTTTTGTAATTCTACAAAAGAATGAGAGTTTTCGGGGAGATTAGTACTATCCTCATTGTTCTTTTGGGAAGTGTCCTCGATAGCCATGAGACAGAGGTTTGCGACTTCATCTTCTTCGCTTGACTCGTTGCCGGAGTCATCTTCCTCCCAAGACATAAAAGCCCTTTGCTTGTTGTGGGGCTTTTTCTTCTCAACTTTTGTATTTGGGCAGTGAGGTTTGATATACCCAACTTCTCAGCATCCAAAGCATTTTGGAGGTGCTTGCTTTTTGTTCTTTTGTTTCCTTCTCATAAATTTATGGAATTTTTTGATAACCATTCCATATTTTTCATCATCACTGCTAGAGTCCTTGGACTCCTTGGTTTCCTCTTTTGAGGTTGATGATTTAAGAGCCAAGCTCTTCTTTTTCTTTTCATTACCAAAGACAATGGATTTGTTAAGGTGAGTAGCTTCATAAGTGATGAGATTACCTCTTAACCCGTCATAGGTTACTTTCGTGGAGGCGGTAGCTTCTTGGATTGCATCCACCTTTGATTGCCACTCCGATTTGAGACTTCAGAGTATTTTTCTTACGATATCTTCTTCGAAAAAGACTTTCCCAAGAGCATTAAGATCGTTGATAATATTTGAAAACAGTTCAAAGGTTTTCTCTATCTTCTCATCGTCCTTCATCCTGTATAATTCATATCCATGGGTTAAGAGATCTATTTTAGCTTTTCGGACTTGGTACGTACCTTCGTATGTGGTCTCGAGTTTGTCCCACATTCCTTTGGCAGTTTTACATCTTGAGATTTTCCTGTAGTCATCCGGATTTACTGCACAGAATAGCATGTTGACAGCTCTTGCATAAGCTTCAACTTTTCTTGTATCTTCATCATTGTATTCCTTTTCTGGCTTAGGAATTTGCTCTTCACCGTTTTCTATTATTTTCCATAATTTGAAATCGGTGGCTCGAACGTATGTTCTCATACATTTCTTCCAGTAGGTGTAGTTAGTTCCATCAAAGAGAGGAGGTCTCGATGTGGACTGTCCTTCACCAACCTGCATATACATTTCTAGAAGACGATGCCATAGATCTTATTCTCAACCGATTAAGGCTTTTAAGAGAATTAGGCTCTGATACCAATTGTTAGAACATATGCACAACGCCAGAGGGGGGTGAATAGTGTTATAAGGAACAATTAAAACTTTTTGCAATATAGATGAGCAATTCAAAAGCTTAAGTGTGAAAATAAAATAGCGAGGAATAAAATGTAGAATATAAAAGAAAGCGTACGCAATGATGTATAGTGGTTCACTACAACTTGTAGCTAGTCCACTCCTCAAGAAGCACTCTTGAGTATTTCACTATCACTGTTAAGCTTGCAGGTGCTTAACAAACCGTTACAACACAAACACTTGAATCACACAAGGTTTGCACAACAACCACAAACACTTGAATCACACAAGCTTCGTGAACAACAAGGAAGACTTTTTTCCTTACTATAATCAAGGGATAACCTCCCTTTGGTGTAGGACAACAAAAATGATCACTCAAAAATGAACTCTCACAAGAGTAGATGAAGTGAGGAAAGTTTAGCACAAGAACACAACTTTAATCTTTAAGAAAATGGCTCAATATAGCTCAATTGATTATGAAAACTTGAAGCAATATAATCTTATAATTTGGAAGAAGTATTGTGTTCAAATGAGGTTTATGAGGCTGTATTTATATACCCAAAACCCCATTTATCAGTTGGGGGTCTTGCCTAGCTTTTCATAAGCTTAAACAAGAGTTTTGGGCATCAAAAATTTCTGCCCGTTTGCCAAAACATTGATGTTTATACCATGGACATTGATGGTGGACAAAAACTAGCCGTTTAAGCTCCAACGGATATGTTGTCATCGATGGTGGCCTTATTGCCATCGATGGTGGATCCTTGCTGGAAATTTCCAGCGCGAATTTTGATTAACAATTTTATTGTTTTATAAAACCAATTGCTTTGAAAATATCTTAATGATTTTTGAAAATATTTTTAGACTTGAGCCAAGTTCTTAAAAACAAAAGAAGATTCAAAATAACATCAAGACTCAAAATCAAAATCAAGACTAAAATACAACATTTTTAGTCTTCAATCTTTTTGCTTCATTGACATGTTCCATGCATCAACTTCTATTATCTTGAAAGCTCGATTTGTAGTCACAACAAAGTCCATAGCAATCTTAGTAGCTCGTCAATGATGGTTTGTCAATTATCAAAACCTACAACAAGACACAAAGTCGTTAGTTAAGGTTTCATAAACAAGAATGCATTTTCCAACAATTTTCTACATTATTTTGGATCTCTTTGGCACAACCCAAAGACTTTTGTTTTTCTTTTATCACCGGCATAACCCGTGGACCTCCCTGGCATAACCTAGGGACCTTTTATTTTTTCTTTATCCCCAGCATAACCTGTGGATTCCCCGGCATAATCCCTGGATCTCTTTGGCATAACCCAAAGACTTTTGTTTTTCTTTGTCCCCGGCATAACCCGTGGACCTCTTTGGCATAACCCAAAGATCTTAATTTTTTTTCCCCCGGCATAACCCGTAGATCTCTTTCGCATAACCCAAAGACTTTTGTTTTTCTTTGTCCCCAGCATAACCCGTGGACCTCTTTGGCATAACCCAAAGATCTTTATTTTCTTTTCTCCCCAGAATAACCCGTGGATTCTCCGGCATAACCCGTGGATCCCCGGCATAACCTGTGGATCTCTTTGGCATAACCCAAAGACCTTTAACTTCATCCCCGGCATAACCCGTGGACCCCTTTGGCATAACCCAAAGGTTTTAACCCTCATCCCCGGCATAACCCACAACCCAAAGATCTTTATTTTCTTTTCTCCTCGGCATAACCCGTGGATTCTCCGGCATAACCCATGGATCCCCGGCATAACCTGTTGATCTCTTTGGCATAATCCAAAGACTTTTGTTTTTCTTTTATCCCTGGCATAACCCGTGGACCTCCCTGGCATAACCTAGGGACCTTTTATTTTTCCTTTATCCCCAACATAACCTGTGGATTCACCGGCATAACCCGTGGATCTCTTTGGCATAACCCAAAGACTTTTGTTTTTCTTTTATCCCCGGCATAACCCGTGGACCTCCCTGGCATAACCTAGGGACCTTTTATTTTTCCTTTATCCCCAGCATAACCTGTGGATTCCCCGGCATAACCCGTGGATCTCTTCGGCATAACCCAAAGACTTTTGTTTTTTTTTGTCCCATGCATAACCCGTGGACCTCTTTGGCATAACCCAAAGATCTTTATTTTCTTTTCTCCCCAGCATAACCCGTGGATTCTCCGGCATAACCCGTGGATCTCCGGCATAACTTGTGGATCTCTTTGGCATAACCCAAAGACCTTTACCTTCATCCCCGGCATAACCCGTGGATCCCTTTGGTATAACCCAAAGGCTCAACCCTCATCCCCGGCATAACCCACGGATCTCTTTGGCATAACCCAAAGACTTTCGTTTTTTTTTTGTCCCCCGCATAACCCTTGGACCTCTTTGGCATAACCAAAATATTTTTATTTTCTTTTCTCCCGACATAACCCGTGAATCCCTTTGGCATAACCCAAAGGTTTCAACCCTCATCCCCGGCATAACCCGCTGGTCTCTTTGGCATAACCCAAAGACCATCATCCGCGGCATAACCCATAGATTTCTTTAGCATAACCCAAAGATCTTTATTTTCTTTTCTCCCCTGTATAACCCGTGGATTCCCCGGCATAACCCGTGGATCCCCGACATAACCTGTGGATCCCTTTGGCATAACCCAAAGGTCTTTTCCTTTATCCCCGGCATAACCCGTGGATCCCTTTTGGCATAACCCGAAGGTCTTAACCTCATCCCTGGTATAACCCATGGATTCCCCGGCATAACCCGTGGATTCCCCGACATAACCCGTGGACCTCTTTGGTATAACCCAAAGATCTTTGTTTCCCTTTTCCCTAGCATAACCCATAAACTCCCCGGCATAACCCGTGGACTCCCTGGCATAACCCAAGGACCTTTTACTTTTTCCTGGCATAACCTAGAAATTCTTTTTCTTTTCCCCAGTAGAATAGGTCGATAATACCCTCGGCATAACCCAAGAACTTTACTTTCTTTAGCATAACTCATTCGGTTTCCAGCATAACCTAGCAACCCTTTTTTTACTTGTTAGACTTTTAGGTACAAATAATTCACAAAGTCGTCCCAATAAAAACTGGGGCAGGATAATTTTATTCGTTTGATTTGGTGTCTGAACAGGTTCCTCCTTGAGGCACAGAGTCCGAGATGACTCAGAGAATGATTCTCAATCCAAAATAAAGAAAAGAAAAGAAAAGAATAAAAGGGAGTAAATTCAAATGCTGCGATGAACAAGGATGCGACATATTCAAAATTGGACTAAGGCACAAGCCTCGTATGTCTCGCCTTGATATTAAAATTGAAGAAAAACCAGCACCTACAGGTGATAAGCATCAAGACTCAAATCAAAGTCTGCTTCAAAAACCAACTAAGATTCAAGATCAAGTTTCAAGAGATTTGTAGATAGGAATCTTGTAACTCATAGCTGATAGGCATAGCTAGTTTAGCTTTTGCTTTCCATCTTGGTGTAATAAGGAGCGGAGCAAGCATTAATAGCAGCAGCAATGAAATCACAGCTTCATGGTAGTCCCAGCTACCAAAACTTCCAGAACTACACTGACCTGATTCCTTTCTAGTTAAGGATATGTAGGCAACCCTTGAAGCAAGGCTCAGTCAAACTCTTTTCAAAATGCTTCTCATGTAGTTTCGGGTACGTAAAAATCCCGCAGAGTTGCTCATCTTGTCTTTGCCCGAAAACCCTTCGTGTCTCCGAGCAAAGAGGGGCAGCTGTGATCACGTGATTTTTACCGTACCCGAAATACTTTTATAAAAATCATTAAATAATTTTTAATTAAGTATTAGTCATTTTTAGGATTTTATTAGGTTCTTAATTACTTAATTGTTAGTTAATTAATTCATGAAAAATATTAAAAAAATATTATGCATTGCATTTAGGACATATTTTATATTTTAAAATTGAGTTAGTAATTAATTCTTTTACAAAATTGAAAATCACAAAAAAATGATTCATTTTACAATTTCCTTTAATTTTAATCTTCAGATTCAAGGGTTTTTATAACTTTATAAATAGTATTTAAATTAATGTCACATCTTAGGTGAGATTAGGAGTTTAATTATTAAGTAGTTTAATTATTAAAATTAAATAAAAAAAAGGGATTTTAAAATCAGAAATTAATTAAAGAGGAGGAAATCGGACTTGGCAGGAATTTAATCCAGCCCAGATTAAAATCAACGAGTCCTAGTCCTTAAAGCCCAACCCGGTCAGCCCAATACCCCATTCCTCTCCCTTTTAATCTGAGCCATTGATCTCAACATGATCAACGGCCCAGAATTAATCCCTTCCCCCTATTTAATGTCCTAAACAAATCCCCCCCCCCCTTTTCTTTTCAGATCTTCAACCAAACGACCTCTTACCCACAAACCCTAGCCTCCACCAACCTCAACCCGTCGCCGGCCGTTCTCCGGCCACTATTCCGACCCAAAATCATCCCCAATCACCCCCTAACTCACCCCGTCACCTCTCCCACTTCAATCGAGTCTTTTATCCACACAAAAACCCAAAAACCCGAGGAACTCATGTAAAAATCGGAACTTTGAAGAGTAAAATCAAGTTTTTGAACAAAAATAAGTTTTAACCGTGTGTTCTTGACAAGAACACACAGTTTAAACTCTATTTGTCACAAAATCATCAAGGTTAAGAAGATAGTTCAAGGTAACTGATTATTTCCGTTTCATTTTCAATTTTTAGGGTATTTTCTAGGGTTCATCCTCTACCCTTTTCTTTTAATTAGTTCAATTTTCTGATTTTTGGGATTTTGACAAAATAGCCATTTTTTGTTTTGTTAGGCTAGTCCATAAATTAGGCTAGTTTATTAACTGGCTATTATTTAAAAGAGATTTAGGAACAACTAGAAGGGGGTAATTATAAATAAAAATACTTAAAGGGGGAAGGGGTAATTTTAAAAGAAAATCCCAACAGATATCTGTTGGGATTTGGCTGGGAAATCTGTCAGAAATCGTGGGGGAGTGGGGGAAGATTCAATTGTAATGATTTTCTGCTTTTCTTTTAAATAAACAGAAAAATAAAAATAGAGGGAGGGGGGTCGGTCTTGTCTTATATATAAAGATAGAGTGGAGTCAGTTGGAGTGGGAGATCAAAGGGTAATGATTTTTTCTAAAAAAATTAACAGAAAATATTAAAAATGAAAAAGAGAGGCCGGTTGGGTTTGGTAATAAGGAGGGGTTCATTTTCTGTTTTAGGGGAAGGAGATAGAGTAAAAAATGGAGAAAAAGAAAAAGGGAGGTGAAAAGCAGGGAGCGGGAGAGAACACTGAAAAAGATTGAAAGAAAGAGATAGAAAAACAGATAGAGGATAGAGGGTTCGTTTCTGTTTTGAGAGAAAGGAGTCTAAGGAAAAGAATTAGGAAGAAGCTGTGATCATTGCTGACGATTTGTTGTTGCTGTCTCATAACCAAGTTCGATTATAGCTTCTTAGGTATGCTCTAACACCCTGTAATTTTATGTTCAGCTACAAGCAAATGATCATATGCACTGCTTGAATCTATGCAATCGACATGTGTGCTTCATGCTACTATTTCACTGTTGATGGTTATTGTTCGATTGATATGCTGATTGTGCTGGTTCCTTATGTTAATGTCAAATTTAACTGAGTTCACAACGACCAAAAGCCATTTTGATTTCATTTATTGCACTTTGGTAATCTCTGGGATTTTCAATGTTATTGTTAGATCTTAGATGGGAGTAGTTTGCTGATGTTGTTTACTGATGTTGTTTACTGACGTTGTTTATTGATGTTGTTTACTGGTGATATCATTGATGTTTTTGGTATTACTGATGGGAGTTGTTGGTATTACTGATGTTCTTGTTTACTAATGGGAATTTAGCTGAGTTCACGATGTTGTTTACTGAATTCGTAATAATTTTAGCTGGAATTTGTCTACTGATGTTGTTGGTCACGTACTGCTATTAGCTCGTTAAATAGTATAACTGAACTTAGCGACACTGTCGCTACATTACCATCACATCCTTTGTCAGTTGAATGTAGCTAAAATCGATCGAAACTGGGTGCAAAAGCTGTCCGAGCGATTGCTGATAATAATACTGTTCTGTTTTGTCAACTATGTTGAAATATTGACTAGCAGTCAAAAGGAGGGTGGTAAAACTCCCCGATAATCTGGTGTATT
>MCJB01053034.1:0-26390 GCA_002018475.1 Nicotiana obtusifolia
CCACCTTTGGTCGCCAATTGAGAAATACACAAAATTAATAATACTTGTATAGCGACCTAAGTTGGTCGCTTTTTAGCAGATTTTAATTTTTTGTATTTTGTACTTGGCGACCAACTTTGGTCGCTATAGGGCGACCAAGATTGGTCGCTATTGGAAAGGGACCAACTAAATTGTGACCAGACCATTGTGGTCGCTATTCGGTCGCTATTAGTAATTTGGCGACCAACTTTGGTCGCTTTTTCCGGTCGCTTTTTACCTGATTTTTAGTAGTGATTATCGAACATGTTAAGGAGAACATATGTTGGGAAAGTTCAGTTAAATTTAATGTTAAGATTTTCTATACAGTTCAAATAAGGAAAGATTTAATAATTAAAAGTTTAGTTAAAATAACAATTTTATCTAGCGTAAAATTTATTTTTAAGGGATAAAAAAAACGAACAACATTTTACTAAGAACTTTCGTGCTTTTAATATAGTATATAGATATAGATAGATATAGATATCTTCTTAATGCTTAGTAAAACACTCAAGGTCACGAAAAAAAAAGAACGCAAGGTCAAGTTTGATTACTTAATTTTAAAGTAAATAGTTAGTTCAAATTTTACAGTATACCAAGGTCGATAACGATCTTTAAACCAGCTTTATCGTCTAACATTTGACTTAAGAAGGGAAAATATGCGCTCATACAGTAAGTACTGCAACTAAAGCCAAAAAGAGCAAGATTTTAATTACTTAACTATGTTCACACATAATTCATTATCCAATATTCGATGCCAAACACTTTTTTCACACTTAGGTCTTTTGATCACACGGTTTTGGCTCATGGCTGTCTAAGCCGACCTCTGCTCATTTTCATTTTTTGTAAACGCTAAATAGTCCATTATTTAGAATTATCACACTATGTTAGCTCAAAAAAATATTTTCCCTGTTCGAAAGATGAAATAGAATAACTTCAGTAATTTTCTGAAAAATATTATTTTGTGTTTGTTTGGTGAGAGATGAAAAACTTTTTCAAGAAAAAATTGATTAACGATTAGGAATTATTTTTTTTTGCAAATCAACAAGTGTTTTGATGAGATTTGACTATTAAAGATCATTAATAATCCCTCCGGTCTACTTTAATTAATTTTTTGGTTGTTTTCACACATATTAAGGAATGTACCTTTTTAGCGTTAATTAACAAATGAAAAGACTATATTAACCTTAATTTGTTAATTGAAAATATAAAAATACTCCTAGGCTCTTTAATTACTCTAAGGGTAACTTTGGAAAGAAGAATTTAATTCCTTCTTGATATTTGAAAAAAATTAAGTATCATGGACCACAAGAAAAAAGTTAAGAAATCAATTAAAGTGAACCATAAGGAGTAATGCTTCAGTGTTGGTTGGAGTAGTGATATGAAATTAAGTGTTGAGATAATTGTAGAGATTTTTTTTTTTTCTCATACGCGAGAGAAGTTATCTCCTCTTTTGTTGAAAATAGTATTTGTTTTAAACAGAGATATGTTCGGACAACTAAACATTTTAAAAATGACTTATTTAACAAAAAAATAAAGTAATTTTTCAATATTTCCCGTCATATATATATCAATCCCAAACATATAGGACCAGCTAAGTAAATTTGCGATTACTCCTTGTATAACCCTAGACCCAAAAAAAGGTGGAGTTGGGGGCCAAAAGGATAAGGTCAAAATCTCAATCACCTGCCAAGTTGGACAGCAACTAGACCAAGTCCGTGCTCCCTAGTGAAATTGCCAACCCTCTTCCTCCCTTGGCTTAAATTTGAACTCTTCATTCCTAGTTCCTATATAATGTCGCAACTCCTCATGTTTACAAAAACAACGCCTACTAGAATTTGATATATTCTGCTTACAAAGAGAAAAGAGATTCAAGTACAAAGTACGTAGGTAGACCAAGAAATTATGGGAAATTGTATCAGAAAAGAATCCTCCATGCAATTTGGAGGCGAAACTAACAATGATTTCGGTCGTCAAAAGAGCATGAAATTGGAGGAAGATCATGATCTTCTGATGGGAGAGAATAAGGAAAGCATTCATTCTTCAACGCCGGGATCAGCAAAAGAGATAAAGATAAAGATCACGAAGAAGCAATTATCGGAGTTGATGGGTAAGGCAGAGGTACAAGGCATATCCCTACATCAGCTGTTGACGCAGTTGATGAAGGTCACTGAGAGTCTTGAGTTGCGCCATCGCTCATGGAGGCCTGCCTTGCACAGTATACCTGAGGACAATTAATTAGGTCCTTAGTAGAGTGTGTGTGTGTGTATATATATATATATATATATTTGGAGGTATATATAAGGATTAATCGTTGATTTGTTTATGCAGTGTATGATATAGGAATTTAAGTTTCTGCATGTAGTCCATTTCTTCTACTGATGAAGCTCAACAGCAAGCACTTTAGTACACGTTCCATCAAGAAGATTGTACACTTTCATTGAGGTGTTGCGGTTGCGGGACACAAATTATAGGATAGTCGTTTTGACCAGAATTAGATAGATAGCTTCGGTTACATACGATTTTAGATCGGACGGTTTTCTCAAAGAATTTTATCAACACGAGCCAAATTATCTTAACATATTACTTACATTTCCATTTTCTTGAGCAAAGTTCACCAAAAGAATTGTTGGTTTTCTAAAAGATGGGACAGCAAAAATATTAAAAGTATTGATTGAAAATTCTCTCTCGTAATTTTATTAAGCATAACAAGGTTTTAAATAGTCATAATTCATTCGAATTAATCCATTTAGGACGGAATAACAAGGATCCAAACTAAGATTCCAACTAGACGCCTACTTCTAATTACGTTATTAGTCTTCGAGACACATAAATAGCTAGCTTACGAATCGGTCAAACTATATACAAATGACTGAATCATAATTGAATATGAAAGTGTCTGTTAGGAAGTGTTTAGCGTGAGATTTTCATAGGCAAATCTAAATTTTGATTGTGTTATACTGTGGGTATTCAATATCAGGTGGGACCAACAAAAAAAGAAAAGAATAAATCTGGTCAAGTTAATCATTTAACTATCATTAGAGGCTGCAAATTAAATAGTAAAATCAAACATTGACTCTAGAGTTGTGATGAATCAAACTTCATGTATGTAGTGAATTCCTTGTGAACTCTACGTATGTTGCTGCTTTGCACTTTCCTTTAAACACTTTGACTGAATAATAATAACTCATTGCAACTTGTAACGCCCAAAAGGCACATGCACATTTATCCAGAAGGACTAAGCAAGCATGCATGCATATTGACTCAGCTAGAAAAAAGGGAAAAGAATAAAGACGCAAAAATAGTTTAAAATTCAGTAGTGAAGACGCAGCTAACAAAAGACGATGCCGATGCTGGAAATTTTATGCATTGAGTTTAACTTTTATAAGCCAATACGCTAAAGAACTTTATACATTAGCAAATTATTATTACTTTTTGTAGTAAAAAATTTGCTTTGTTTTCAAGATTACAAATTCTATTTTTATGGAGATATCATTATCAGATATTTTAATCTGAATTTTGTAAGTAGTTTACTTTGCATGTGAGTGTGACGCTCAAGTTCAATATTTTGGGAGACATGATACTTCCTTCCTTGTAATTAGATTATTTTTTCTTTCTTAGTTTGATTTGTGATTTGTGACTCACTGCCACGTGTATACAAACATTGTTTAGTTGTTCATTTGAAATGTAAATTTTAAAATTGAAACAAATAATATTTTGAGAAGAATATTAAGAAAAAGTTTAAAATATTAGTAAGAGATAATTAATTATTAGAAAGTAGTAAGAAAAGTTTTAAAGAAACTACTTTAACCATTTCTTTGGTCAATCAAGCACAACAACTTCAGCTCCAAATAAGATGGATCAGTTTGACACATTCGTTGAGCCAAGCCAACAAACCGATCATAATCAATTTGTATAAATACTTTTTGCCACCTCATATTAAACCATTATGACAAATCATATTACACTCACCAATACTAAAATTAGAAATAAGAGGTTGATATTGCATCAAGAACCTTGACTGCCACTAATTCTTTTAATAACGGCAACTTTATACTAAAATTGATTCGGGGTTGCTGCCTCAAAGGCAAAGCATAAAAAGTAAACTCTAACAACAATTTTTGAATATATTTATGTAAAAGTTCAAGTTTCTTTTTGTGAAAGAACTTAGATGCTTAATATACGATAAGGTCCAACTCGATTTCTTAAGCTAAAGTATAAATACTCCATATAAAATTAATAGTTTAATTTAGGTACTTAGCTAGATCACAATCTTTTTATCGGCTAAAGTTTGACTTAAGGGAAAAATATATGCTCATAAAATGAACACGTGAGTACTGCAACTAAAGCCAACAAGACTCCCACTACACTGAAGCCTGTTCGTACGTATTTGGCGCTCATGGCTGTCTTAGACTCAGCCGACGTCGCTCCTTTTTCATCTTTTTATTATGTTTTTTTCTCGCATATATCTTGCTCTAATTATTTAAAGACAATATGCGTTATTAAAAGTAAAAGCGAAAATAAGAAATCTAAGTGTGAGATTGTTAGAATATACTATTAACCATGTGGTTTGATTATAGTATTATGTTTTATTTATTGGAACAATTATTTATTTATTCAATTCAATGAAGTCTTAATTCAAATAGATCATTTGTTCATATGTGTGCCCTTTACTTATATAGTAGACGATTTAGTGTATGGAGCTTTAGCTCATGCGCGGAAGATTAAATTGTCGGTTCTTGTAAGTTATAAAATTAATGTTCACAATCAAAGATGAAACTGGGCAAAGCATCTTGATGATTGTAGCATAAGATTAAATTATAATCTATCTTGATTATGGGAATGGTTCAGTTCCGACTTCTTATGCTAGTACATTTTTGTGTATTGAACGGACCAAGTAGAGATAAGTGTTTTTGTACTGAATATATAAAACTACCTTTCTAGCTCATTGAATGTTCTTATACTCTTAATCTTGATATAATTATTATGATCAATGTGCTTCGTTCATTATTTTGATTTATTAAAAGGTACGACTCAACTGCGAGTTAATGTATTCCTGGTAAATTGAATAATGAAAAAGTGCATTTGTGAAATAATAATTAGTTGATAGAATCCGTGTCTTGACCATTGAGATTGATGATACCCCTTTATGGATGCTTGAAAGTTTTCATGTGAAAACCCTGCAGGTGGATTTTGTATCCGTCACATGAAATAAGTTAAGCGGAAGTATAAAGGATTAAATTAGTCGATAAATTAAATTGTCAGTAATTTAATTTATCTGATTGGTATTTGTAATCTTAACACGGGGAGTTAAATAAGTTTTAATGAATGATTTCGAAATTAAACTGAGGAGTGCAATTATAATTTTCTAGTGGAATAAATTGTAATTTATTGTGGTAGGATTAATTCATTCATATTCCGAATTAATACCACAATCGGAAGCCTCGTTATTAAATCTGTGGTCCCTACTGTGCCTGAATATTCTAGAACGAGGAAAATTAAATAAGAAAATAGTATCCTTGGTGGGTTAGGAGACTGCTACACATTTTTGGTACGTAGTAGACTCCTACACGTTTTTGGCTACACGGTTTTAGGAGGAATAAGACTCCAAAACAATTTTGGTCTTGTATTAACATAAGAAAAGTGCAAAACAATTTCGTATGTTTTTTCAAAAAACTGAAAAAGAAGAAAAACGTGTATAGAGAAAGCAAAAGCCAAAAACGTGAAAGCAAAAAGCCAAAACAAAAACGCACAAGAAGGAAATTTCAGAAAGTTTTCTTCTTAAGCTTGGCCGAAACTTTGACACAAAAAGGTACTATTTTTCTTGAACAAAAATACTTGCCACTCAAGTATCACGTTCGGTAGAAATTCAGGATACACAGTAGAAGACCGTAGACCTGGATAGCGTGAATATCATTGAAGATTTGTGCAGTAACTTCAAGAGGTTAGTATTTCTATCTCGTTAGTGATTATATTTATCTAGTCTACATGTAAGATTATTTGGTCTTGGGTGATTGCTTCCGTTGCGTATATGCCTATTTTCTATCAATTGGCATCAAGAGCCGTCTTACATCTAACTAGATAATGTAATACGTCATAAAACAAAAATACTTGAATTAGTATTGTTTTTTGAATACATGTTTTTCATGTTAAAAACAATGATGTTTTATGAAAAACGAGATTGATTGTGTTGTTTATGAATTCTGGAATCAAGACTATGTTAGAATGAGAAACAATGTGTTACTTTATGAAACAGAAACCATTGTTTTGGTGTTGTTTTTGGGTGACAGTTTGTCTGAATTGATGAATTCATGAATCATGGATATTATTTGAATCGTATAAATAATATGATTGTATCTGATTTTATTCAAAAGTATAAAAACGAAAAAAACTGATTTTACCGAATGGTCATAGTTTTGGAGTTCTGAATTTTTTTTTGATGAACTCCGATTGACCTGAAATTTGGTAGGTTCATCGGAAACGGCCCAATGATCAATACACACTGCTTTGCAGTGAGCAGAGACGTTTTTTGGCCATTCGGGGTCGTTTAGATGGGTTTTTGGGCGTTTTTCTAATTTTAGAAAAAAAATTATTAACCGAAATTTTTTATTTTAACAAATAATGGTGTTAGGGTTCATTCTCTATGGTCTCCATTATATATAACAGTAATATAATAAATTTATGTGTTGACATAGGTCTTCCTCCCCATCGGATAGATTTATTATGGTTAATTACTGTGCTGTAATCCCTAATTAATTGATAACTTATTTTGACTCTCCATCTGAGTTACACGTTGGTTCAATGGAACTAGGGATAATTTAATGTGATATCTACCTAATATAAATTATCAGTTTACTCTCCATCTGAGTTGGTTCTGATTTTTATGGGGTAATATATCTGGCATGACTCATATATTTTGCATGAATAGTTAAGTTTCCCTATCGAATCTAACTATTCGGTAAGCATGGTTTTATGTGTGATGTGGTTTGAATTTTATTATTTGTTTCTAATGATCTATTTGATGTTTATATCTCCCAGACTAATCATGTCTTCCTTCAACCCACTTACCGTTATTCTGAACCAAAACAAGTTAGAGGGTCCGAATTATGTAGACTGGAAACGAAACTTGGATATTGTTCTAACCGCTGAAGGTTACAAATTTGTGCTGATTGATGAGTGCCCAGAAAAACCTGGGGATAATGCTCCGGAAGATCAGGTTAAGGCCTATGAAAAATGGGTTAAGGCTGATGAGATGGCGCGATGTTACATTCTTGCCTCTATGGCGAATGTTTTGCAACATCAGCATCAGTCAATGGGGTCTGCGAACGATATGCTTGAAATGTACCAAGACGAAAGTGTGCAAGCACATTCAAAAGAAATAGAGGAGCTATTAGCAGCAACATTCCATATCAATAGTTCCTCTTTGCCAGATCATGGAGGTTCGAGGAACCAACCTGAATGTTTTTTTGCCTTTATTTTAAAAGCTGGAATTTGCATCCTATCCAATCTGAGAGCTCCTTTAATCTCACAGGGTAATTCATTTTCCGTGAAATAAATTTCCTTATCAGTGATGGTGTTTGCATACTTAGATAGCAGGTCGGCAACTCCATTACCTTCTCTTAGGCAATGTTTTATCGCGATATCTTGTTGTTGCACCATGTTTTGAATTTGTGTAACGATCTCTTGTAGCTTCCATGGTATCTTAGATTTGCCCGAAATCATGTTAACCACCAAAAGGAAGTCCATTTGTAGTGTAAGCTGTTGTAGATTTTGTTGGCAGCACCATGTAATACCTTGAAGGGCAGCTTGGGCCTCTGAGAAATTGTTAGTCAAGAATTGGATTGGTGCTGCAAATGCCATCACCATGTGACCATTTCTGTTCCTAACAACACCTCCAGCTCCTGCTCTGTTCAGGTTATTCATGTAGCTTCCATCCGTATTGAGCTTCCAGGCTCCCTCTGGTTTTTCCCATTTGACTATGACACTTAAATTTAGGCTAGTAATTTTCTACCACTTGGCAGACTTTGATCCAGTTCCATTCCCACTCCATTTTGCTGAACTTCTGCCCGATGGAGACTTTAACCTGAAAAAGAACTTGTTGGTAAATTCTAGAAATAGATATAGGATTCTTACCATATTTTTTGCCGCATCTAGCTTTCCATAGTTCCCAGCAAACTGTCGTTGGAGTGATTTGCAGTAGATACTTGTGAACTATGTTTGTTGCTTGTTTGTTCCACCAGTATTCAAATATGTTTAGAACAGCCCTTCCTCTTGGATGAAGTCCCAGAGGCGCGGATATATTCTTCCATATTTTCCTAGCCGTTTCACTTAGAACAAAGACATGGTTCACAGTTTCTTCTTCTGGTATCCTGCAGCAAACACATCTAGAATCAATGTTAGAGTTAAACTTTTAACAATATCATCAAGCGGCAGTTTGCTTTTTAGAATTCTCCAAGTATTAAAGGAAATTTTAAGTAGCAGGTTTTTGTTCCATATTTGCGCAATCCTTGGATCGAGGTTTCTTCTTTGTCTTAACATTTGATATGCGGTAGCACAGGAGAAGGAACCTTTGGTGTTAGGAGACCAAATGGCATGGTCTGTCTTGTCTGCTTGGGCGAGGTTAATAGGGAGATCTCTTGCGTTAGATGGGAATGAAGGTTATCTTTCAGCATGTCCAGGTTCCATTGACGCTGATGGATAAATTCACCAACTTTGGTGCTCCCCGGCTTGCGATTTTGGTCGTAGAGAAACCTGAGAGGGCATGAAGGGGACCAATTGTCCCACCAAAAATAGCTGCTCCCTTGGTTGATTTTCCAAAAAATGTTGGTATCTACTTTTTCTCTTAATTCCAGTAGATTCCTCCATGTATTGGAGTCTTTGGAGTTTAGCACTTTGGAAAGAGGGTTTGATCTCTGGAAGTATTTGGCTTTTAAAAACTTGGTCCATAGGTTGTCTTCCACTCTAAATCGCCACCATCTCTTTGCCGCAAATGAGTTTCAAATATCTTGGAGCTTTTTGAAACCAACTCCACCTTCTTCGCAAGGGTAACTCAAGTTATTCCACCTACTCCAATGGTAGCTCTTCTTGCCTTCTTTTTCTCCCCAGAAGAAATTAGCCAGATACATTTCAATTTCGCCAATAATTGCTCTCGCGGGAACCATGGCAGCGAAAAGGTAGAAAGTCTGGGACTGTAGAACATGATTGATGATAGTAGCTCTTCCACCAAAAGATTGCATTTTGCCTTGCCATCCTCCTGTTTTGTTGAGAACTTTTGTTGCAAGTCCTGAGAAATAGCATATCTTCTTTCTGCCAGTATATTGGGCATCCTAAATAAGAGAAGGGAAATTGAATTTATTTAAATCCAGTCCACTTCCTTATTCTTCTGTTAACTCTCTTACCTCTGAAGTTATGAGTGAGAAAGCAACTTTTTTTCCTTGTTGATTTGTTGTCCCGAGGCTTCTTGATAATCTGCCGGTACTTTGATGAGAAGTTTTACTGAATTTCTGTCACCAGAAGAAAAAAGAATTAGATCGTCCGCGTAGCATAAATAATTTATCTTAGGCCCTTTAGATCTCCTAGAGAAATTACAAAATTGAGGGTTCTCATTAAGTTTATTTAGAGCTTTAGATAATGCTTCTACAGCTAAAATAAAAAGAGAAGGTGAAAGAGGATATCCCTGTTTAACTCCTCTAGTAGACTTGAAGAATCCATATTTGGTTCCATTAATTAAAATGGAGTACCAATTGTTGGCCAAGAGTCTGTGTAGGAGAGCTCAATGATAGGTTCAGAGAAATTCATCTTCCTTAAGAGTGCAGCAGTGAGGAAAGTCCAAGAAAGCTTGTCATGTCTAGCTTAATGACGATGTTCTCCCCTTTGTTGTTCTTTCTGATATCATGGACTATTTCTTGTACCAAGAGAATATTTTCTGTGATCAACCTCCCTTTAACAAAGCCAGATTGGTTCTCTCATATGATTCTAGGAAGGACAGTGGCAATTCTGCTAGCAATAATCTTAGATGAAGCAATTCTTTTGTAACTTAAACTTCTTTCTCAATTTATTATCTTTGTCTATTCTACTCCTTTTTCTGTACAAGCAGTTTTTTTTTTTTTTTTTTTTTTTTTTTTTATTTTATTTTTTATTTTCTAATAAAATTTGTTAAATCATAATATGCATGTAACGGTGACCGTGATTGTTTTGGCCTGTGTATCTAGTTTGTATAGCGCTACTTCATTGAATAGTTCCATGAAAACCAAATATAACTTTATAGTACGTTACTTCATATACTAATTTATTTGTTCTCTCTTTTTCTTTTCCTTTTTTTTTTTTTTGGTTTCTCTCGAGTTATGTCTCGGATATATCGTATATATGTGTATGATTAAACTGTCGGTGTGCATTAATTATTTTGGTAAGCTTGTGAAATAGAGAAAACTAATGACATGATAATCAGAAATATTTTCATAGCTAATTCAGAATTTTCGTCCCTTATTTCTCTGAAGTCTTAAGAAACAGAGCTAATTTAAAGACAGTATTGATAGAACGTTTTTTAACTCGTTAAGAGGAATCCCACGGAATGCATCATATTTTCCCTCTTCCCCCTCCTCGCCCTCCCTATTCTTATTCTTCCTCCTCCTCCTCTTTTTCTTCTTTTTTTTTTTTCCTTTTTTTTTCTTTTTTCTTTTACAACTTCTCCAACTTTAGATGATTAAAGTGATTTAGAAAATATTGTTTAAGCGAAGAACTATAATTGCTTTTTACATTCGATATTTTTTCTTGCAAGAAAAATGTTCTTTACATAATTGACTAACGAGCACGAAATATAGCATATGAGCACTAAAGCTCGCTAGTGAAAGATAGTATAGTGTATGCGTCATATCTACGGAAATTTGATTAAATAATGTTCTAGTAATTTTAGGGCTTAACACTATTCAGGAGGGATAAATCTTTGAATTGGAGATGAATAATATTACAACTAACAAACTAAAATTATTATGAAGTTGAACTGATCACAGGAAACTGAGAATTGAGCTACAACAGTTAACTATCAATATGAGAAGGAACGGCTACGACTAGATTGATGCAAGATTGCTATCCACGATCTAACTCTGTTAAGTTCACTTTTAAGGCTCTATTGATTCTCACGAATTCAATAGGTGGTTAGCTTATTCTTACGGTCAAGATTCTTCTTTCGAATAAACCTAAACTTTACGAAATAAATGATGTGAAGCATAGTAAAAATATGCAAGAAATTCATTCAATGGAATGGCCCTAAGAGA
Organism: Nicotiana obtusifolia; assembly: GCA_002018475.1. NCBI lineage: Eukaryota > Viridiplantae > Streptophyta > Magnoliopsida > Solanales > Solanaceae > Nicotiana > Nicotiana obtusifolia. The sequence continues at coordinate 11,289 of MCJB01053034.1, forward strand.
AAGTTCTCGCGGATATTTTCCTATCTTAATTCAAGAGGTAACTCAAAAAGCTTTTTTGGTTACTTCAAAATCACCAACATAAACTAAAGCATATGCTGCAATGATATTTAATAAAATGTTCCTCTTCTGATTCAACACGATAAATAATAACTTCACAATTAAAATTAAAGCTCTTTTAACTAATTCAAGCAATTAAACAAGAGTTAAATTCATAAACAACTATCAAAACACCGTATATGTCAAACCTTAACGTAAACTATTCCAAAAAGATATGGAATAATTCATTACAAATAAGTTTAGAGACGTAGAAAACATTAAAACCAACGCTACGATATAAACTCCTATATTGAATCGATCGTTGGTGAGAAAGTTGATGAATTCTTGTGCCTTAGCCGCTCTCCAAAGCTTTCCTAGGTCGAATACCCCATCATAATCATGTTCAGAAAGTATTTATATTGTGTAAAAATATCCTAGGAACGAAATATCTTTAATAAGACAAAATAAAGAAATTGGCCCGAAATTGGCCTAGCGCCATACCGAGGGCCTTGCCAAGCGCCTTGTGCTAGTGCAACCCTATTTTGGCTTTGACACGCTGGACGATGCCTCACGCAATGCAGTAGTTCATTTTTTTTTCTTCAGATTTTCCTTATGTTTAATATTCATATTTAGTCCTCGAACCTGAACTCAATTTCAGTGTACTTACTTGGACTTCTCCTCAGACTTCGAAGCTCCATTTTAGCTCCAAACATACTCCTGAATTTGGAATCACAAGCTACACAACTAAAATCACGTAATAAGTATAGACACTTGTATTTAAGCTCAAACATGATTATAGTGCAACAATTAAAGCGTGCAAATTGTAACAAAAAATGTGAGTTTCTAGCATATCATCTATACCCCACACTTAGAACATTTCTCACTTGCTCGTCCTCGAGCAATACAAACTACACTTAAAAGCAGGATAACAACCACTTTTCAAACAACTCTACCAATTGTATGTCAAGAATATTTTAAAAAGTCAAATCACCTCATCATAACCTCCTAGCCTCAAGACTCGACTCACAAGCACCAATTTTTTAAAACTCGCGCACTTACTCTAATAAGAAGCCAAAAGCATCACCTATCCCTCGCAAGTCATGTGCTACTCACTTCAAACAATAGAGAAAAGTCCCATACACCTAAAATTCAAGTACAAAAATGGACTCTTGAATAGAAAACTAACTCACTTTCTAGTGCCACAAAAAATATATGATAGGCTTGCCCTTGACTTAATACTCCACTAATTCATGCTCAGTCAGTCTAAGATCAAGTGAGACTTTGTTTGGTTGTAATATAGCGGGTAGGATACATATGGATAATGATGACTACGCATCCTTAAATACTTCTAAAACATACAATTTTATACTTCAAATCCCACTCTTGTGTTGAACAGAACTCCCTCAAACCTTCTAAGTAAAGTAACCGGAAGTTTCTTTTTCTTTAAACACTAACATAGTAAGAATTACCACTAGCAAGAAATATATATGAGTATTTTTTTTCCGTATAATACAACTAATAACACAAGCAACTTAGTTTGTTTTTAAAATTTGTGCTTTATTTTTTTTTCATTCCCTACAAGTGGTACTCGAAATGGTTCTTTTACCTCTCTTTTTTCACCTCTCTCCTTTTTTATGGTTCTACTCTTGAAATCAAACTAAATCTCACTTAGTTCTTACAAGATCATAATAATTTCAAGTGCTCAAGAGAGGTAAAAGTTTTAGAAAACATGCAAATCAAACCAAAGGGGTTAGGCTTATAGTGTCTTTCTCAACAAAAAAAGGATTACCGGCTTAACCGGGCTTATTAGGATATGCAATATTAGGCAGGCAAAAGGCATATCTAGCTCAACAAAGAAATACCTCTATCATTTCCTAGACTTACCATTTCGCTTTTCACATACTTAGGGAAAGTTTATACATCGTATTAGAATATCAACATGTAACAACCCAGCCGATTGTTTTAAGTATTTTAGCCACGTTCCCCTATTTATTACCTCCACTATGTTCAATTGTGATTATGCGACTTGTCGGGATGGTTGGTTTGATTTCGGGTGAGCGTCGGAGTGAATTGAGACACTTAGTCCTAAAGTTCAAAGCTTAAGTTGAAAGAGTTAACCGGGGTTTGACTTTTGCGTAAACGAATCCGGAATGGAGTTTTTATGGCTCCGATAGTTTCGTGTGATAATTTTCAACTTAGGTGTATGTCTGGATGTTGATTGGAGGTTCTTAGGCCATTTTGGCTTGAATTGGCGAAAGTTGTAAAGTAAAAGATTGGAAGGTTGAGAGGTTTGACCGATAGTTGAATTTGTTTGTTACCGGAATTTGGATTTCAGTCCGGGGAATTGGAATAAGTCTGTTGTGTCATTTAAGACTAATGTGCAAAATTTGAGGTCATTCGGAGTTGATTTAGTATGTTTCGGTATTGGTTTTAGAAGTTGGATGTTAATTGATTGAATAGGCTTGAAATAGAGTGTGATTCATAGATTTAATGTTGCTTGATGTGATTTTAAACCTCAAGTAGGCGCGTTATGTAATTTGAAACTTGATAGTATGTTCGAACGGGGTCCCGACGGCCCCGAATGTGATTCAGATTGATTTCTGGTCCATTTAGGCATGGAAAGATTTGCTGAAGAATAACTGATTTCTGGTGTCATCGCACCTGCTGTGGGCTTGGCCACAGGTGCGACTGGGAGATCTCAGAAGCGAAGGGAGGCCAGTCTAGGGAAGATCGTAGGTGCAGAGGTCCTTGTGCAGGTGCGCATCCACAGATGCGGATATCCTCCGTAGAAGCGAAGTCTGCTCAGATATCTCAGGACCGCATGTGCGGTCAGCCTCCATAGAAGCGAACGCGCAGAAGTGCCCTTTGGTTTGCATAAGCGAGAGCGCAGGTGCGCGTTATGTAGCGCAAAAGCGGAATTTGTTGGGCTTTAGTTAGAGCCCCATCTGCAATGTTTCTTCCGCAAATGTGTAGTTGCAGAATCGGCCAAATGTCCGCAGAAGTGGAATAAGTGGACAGAAAAGGTTAGAGTCGAGAGTTTTATTTTATTTCCCACACTTTGAGTTAGAGAGCTCGGTTTTGGACGATTTTGAAGGGGAGTTTCAAGGATTTGATCGGGGTAAGTATTTTTTACTCGGATTTGTTAATATTTGATTATTCCATCTTTGTTTTTAACATTTAATTAGTGTTTTGAGTTGGTAAAAATTTGGGGATTTTTTAAAAACTTTCCTAAACTATAAATTGTGATTTGAGGTCGGAATTGAATAAATTTGGTATGGTTGGACTCGTTGTTGAATGGGTATAAGTTTGGTCGAGTTTCGAGGTGCGGGCCTTGGGTTGCTTATTGAGTTAGCTTTTGATTTTCTTTAAAGATTGCAACTTTATTATCCGGAGTCGTTTCCTATAGTTTGTTTTATGGTATTAAGTTATTTTGACTAGATTCGAGCTGTCCAGAGTTGGATATTCTCGAAAAAGGCTTACTAGTGGGTTGATTTAACTTCTTTGAGGCAAGTATCTTGCCTAACTTTGTGTGGGGGAACAACCCCTTAAAATTTGGGTTGATTGCGGCTATTTGTGTTATTTGTAGGCCGTGTACACAAGGTAACGAGTGGGTACATGAGTTATATATGGTATTTGACTGATTTAGGCTATTTAGACTCTTTTCATGCCTTTAATTTAATTGTTATAACATGTCACATCTTTCATTATTAATCTACTCTTACATTTGTTAATATACTCTTACATGCTTTATTTGACGTTGTAGCACTTGTTCTACCTCTTACTTGTTATAATTGCTCTCATATATTTTAGTTAAAGGTGTTATTTCCTTATTGCCTCGTTACCTCTTTATTGTTAAATTACTCTTTCTTGAGGTTGTTATTTTGTGGAATATCTTCTTGAATTATTGGTGTTGAAGTTGTAAAAGCCGTCATAATATGGAGGTGAAGTTGTTAATTGTTGAGGTATCTTTTTTTATTGAGTATTCCTCATATCTTGTTGTCATTGAGATTATTATATACATTGTGGTTAAGCTATAAGCTATTTGTTGTAGAAACATTGGTAATGTTGATTTTTTGGCAAGTTGTGGCATATGGGCACTTGTGGTACGAATTGTGATTGTGTTGTGATATTGATACGCATGCGGTGGTATAAGGCTAGGGGTTGATACGCATGCGGTAAGATAAGGTGGGCTTGATACGCGTGTTGCTAGTAGGGGAAATACTTGAAGCCACGCGTGAGATAAGGTGGGCTAGAATGCGTGTAACTATTTAGGAAAAAATAATTTTCAAAACTAAATGTAAGGCTCATGAGGTGATATAAGGAAAGACTGTGATTGAAGTTGTGAAATGTGAATACGAGGCGGTACCTCAGTTGTGCTTGTTGTACATTTCATATTGAAAAGATTTATTGGTTGAACAGTCCTTGTTGCTTTTATTCTTCCTTATCTTACCAGTTTTGTCTATATTTGATTATTTCTGATTCTCATTATGTGTTTCCTTCTTGTTGCCTTGTTGCTTAAATTCTGTCATTAGCTTACATTACTAACTGCTTTGTTATATCTGATTTCTCCTCTTTCTATTATTTCTGTTATTATATTATTGTTCTGTTTATCTTGTCCTAGTAGGTATCTTGACATGGCCTCATCACTACTCTACCGAGGTTAGGCTTGATACTTACTGGGTATGTTGTAGTGTACTCATACTACGCTGCTACATATTTTTGTGCAGATCTAGGTACATCTGCTCGTGTCGGACGCTAGTGATTGGCTGCTACTTATGGAGACTTCAAGATATGCCTGCTCGACATCCGCAGGCATCGGAGTCACCTTCTGCTATCTTTTATTACTGTTTATCCTTTATTCAGACAGTGATGTATGTTGAGATTTTAGTATGTACTATAGAGTTTATGACTCATTCGCACCGGATTTCAGAAAATGTTGTATTATGGTTCAGTATTGAAATCTTTCTGAGGCTTATTAGTTTATATCACGCTTTTAGTCTTTATTTCTGTCATATTCTCTTATTTTTTAGGCTTACCTAGTCTTAGAGACGAGGTGTCATCACGAAATTCTATAACGAAAAATTTGGATCGTGATACAACAAAATCCCACACACACATTGCCACACAAGTTACTCAAGACCGAATCTATCCACACTCTCTTATCAAACATTTTAAAGCACTTATACACGAGTCAAGACATGAGCGTATGTGTCACAACTAAGGCATTCACTACTCTCAAGGCTAAACAAAATCAAGAAGAGTGCTTCAAATTTTAAGTACTGAAATAAGATTTTTTTACTCCTAAAACAGATTGAAAACTACTTATACCCGGATGAAGCAAAAATTCTTGGAAAAGAATTGTATTACAAAGAAAAATCAAGGGGGATTATTACACTACCTAAAAAGTAAAGAACAAAAATAACAAGAATAAGACATATTTTTGAATTTTTTATTTTTTTTCCACAAAATCACTAAAACAATAAAGAAAACATACAAAATAAAATAAACACATATATACACTACACGACCCACACTTTAATTTATGGTATATCCCCACAAGACACAAATAAAAGGCAAAAGATAAAGAAAGTTCCCAAGATTTTTTTTCCTCCAAGAACTTATAAATGTAACTCCTAATTTTGTGTTAATTTCTTGTTTCTGCTTCTTGAGATTCTGTATGGAGCTCATTAGGCAAAATTCTTCTGAAGATATATGTAAGACCCGCTCTTTTCTTTCTTTCTTGGTTTCATGTTGAATGGTGAATTACTTTTCCATGACGATCCTCAACTTGTTTCTGCATTTTTTTACAGAATCAATTCATGTATCTTCCTATAAATCTCTAAAAATAAAATTCATATGCTAAAGGTTAGAATAGGAAAATAAAGAAGAAAGGCCATGGAAGTATTCCCTGGTGTGTCTAGAACCAATTATTTCTCATTATCTTCTAATAAAAAAACTGTACATGTGGGATGGTGGAAAGGGGTCTAAACTCTTCTATCGTTGTTTCACATTAAAAAAATAACCTTATCTTCAATCATTTCAACTGAATCAGAATCCTCATATAGAGAGTCAACTTCTCTAGCTAGATACACATCCTCTTGGGGGTAAGCTCTTTCTCATAAGGTATCTCTTTTATATATTCACCATCACAATGCAATAAATTTTTATAAATCATACTTACTCATTGGCTCAATTGCGTCATTAGGTTTTTAATAGCTGCATCATTCTGTATAGATCTCTCTTCAGTATCTTTCATGAAATTATACATAAGCTCTTTTAAAATACCCTTCTCCTCTTGAGGTAATTGTCTCACTTCGCTTCCATTCAGTCATGATTAGGGTATTCTTTCCACCTAGACTTAAGATTGTGTTAACATAAAACCTCATATCTGTAAAGACTAGAAGCAGAGTGAGACTTTTTAAAAGATGAACCATAGGAGAAATACTTACCTGCATGGCAATTAAATCATTGATGATTTCAACTATATTTAAAACAGATAATAGACTTCCGATAATATTTAGTTGCTAACTCTGCAATTATTTTTTTAGGTTGGTTATGCTCCATCTTCACACAGCTTGGAGTTCACTATCAGGATTATTTTCTTCAAACCTTTCTCCCTAGCACTTATCAGGTACTACAAAAGAAATCTTGAAGACAAGTTAATTAATAAAATAAAAAATAATAATCCTGAATTAGTATTTAAAATTATTTTAAATACTATTGATTGTTTATCCCCGGTAATAAAGCTAAAATTTGATGACCGCAAAATACAATATATAAATACTAAAGCTTACAAGTCAAAGATAGTATAGTGTATGTATCGTATCAACATGAATTGAATTAAAAAATGTTCTAGTAATTTAAGACTTAACACTATTCAGGAGGAAGAAAATTTTAAATTGAGACTATTAATACTAGAACTAACAAACTGAAATTATGACTAAGTCGAATTGATCACAGAAAATTGAGAATTGCGCTACGACGGTTAACTATCAACATGAGAAGGAAGGGTCACGACAAGATAGGTGCATTATTACTATCAAGGATCTAACTCTTTTAACTTAACTTTTAAGGTTTTATTGATTCTCACGAATTTAATAAGTTATTAGCTTATTCTTACAATCAAGATTCTTCTCTCGGATAAATTTAAACTTTATGAAATAAACTAATGTGAAGCACAATGAAATTCATTAAAAGGAAGGACCTTAAGAGAAATTTCTCGCGAATATTTTTCTATCTTAATTAAAAGAAGTAACTCAGAAAGCTCATTCGATTGCTACAAAGAATCGCCAAAATAAACTAGTGCTTACACTGTAATGATATTCAGTAAGATATTCCTCTTCTGATTAAACAAGATAAAGAATAACTTCACAACTAAAAATAAAATTCTTCAACTAATTCAAGCAATTAAACAAGATTAAAGTCCATAAATAAAAATTGAAAGGCCGTATATGTTAAACCCTAAAGTAAATTAATCCATAGTCGAAGAAGAGGGTAAGGAGCTACAAGTTGAAGATTGCACAAGATTGAAGAAAGAGGGGCTTGACACTAATTTTATCCTTGTACTATTTTACCATTTTATTAGCATCATCATATGTAATATCATCATAGAGTATGTTATAAACTCTATGACGATCATAGAGTACTTAGTTCTATTTAGTTCTTATTTTCTACATGCTTGCTAGTTGATGAGGTTGTTCATGCCTTAATAGGAACTATAAGGTAAGGTCTAGCTCAGTAGGTATAGTTTCATTCTCCTTTTGTCTTTGGGATATGATCCAAGTGGCTATGAAATCATGCGCCCTCGTTAGACATTGCCATTACGAGGATTTGGAGGCGCACAGGTTTGATCATCTTGCCATGGCAAGGTATACCATACTACTGTTTGCTTTTCCCCCCGTACTTGTACTTTTCCTTTTGTGATTCTTTTTTTATTATTTATAAAACTATCCTTAGGAACCTTTCCTAGTGGATTTTCTAAATAAAAATAAACTACTCCGTAGATACGGAGATATTCATTACAACCAAGTTTAGATACATAAAATACATTAAACGTAACGTTACGATACAAACTCCCATATTAAATCGATCATTGGCGAGACAATAGATAAATTCTTGTGTCTCCATAAATTAGCCGCTCTCCAAAGCTTTTCTAGGTCAAATCTCCCATCAAAATTTTGTTTAGAAAGTATTTATACCGTGTAAAAATAATCTAAGACCAAAATACCATAATAAGACAAAACAGAGAATTTGGCTTGAAGTTGGCCTAGAGCCTTGCCTAGGGCTTTGTCCAGTGCCTTGCGCTAGTGCATTTTTACAGGGACTTCATAAATTTCACTTTCAGCCCTATTTTGGCTTGCCGTGTCGCCCCACGTGATGCAACAATGCATTTTTCATTGCTTTTGGATTTTCTTTCAGTTTCTACATCCATACTTGATCCTCGAACCCCGAACTCGATCTTGGAGTACTTCTTTGGACTTCTCCTCAACTTGGAATCACATCCTACACAATCAAAATCACGTAATAAGTATAAACACTTGCATTAAAAATCAAACACGATTAAATTGCAATAATTTGTAACGACTCGACTGGTCCTTTTGAAATTTAGAATTTTATCCGGAGGCTTGAGACTTTGAATAATTTCATGTGATGTATAATGAATTGCGTTTATGGTTGATTTTGATTTTCGAAAGGTTTGGAGTTGATTTGAAAAATTAATTCTCAATTCGGAAGCTTTAAATTTGAAGAGTTGACCAAGGTTTGACTTTTCATTAAACAACATCAAAATCGAGATTTGATGATTTCAGTAGGTTCGTATGGTGATTTTGTACTTGGGCGCATGCTTGGATTTGATTTTAGATATTCCTAGAAGGTTTTGGCCCTATTTATCCATAGTTGGCAATTTGTAGAATTGAAAATTCATAAGTTTGACCGGAAGTTGACATTAGTGTTATTAGATTTTGATTGGTGTTTTGGGATGTTGGATAGGTTCATTTGGTTGTTTGGAACTTGTGTGCAACGTCTGATTGTGATCCTGAAAGTTTAAGTGTGATTTGGACGAGTTTGACAAAGTCTGAAGGTTTGAAAGATAATAGAGTAATTTTGATTTTCAATTCTTGATTTTGATGTTATTTGTAGTGTCTTAAGGCTTTGGATAAGTTTTAAAAATGTATTTGGACTAGTTGGCATGATTGGACGGTGTCCCATGGGGCTCGAATGTGATTCGGGTAGTTTCGGACAATTTTGGTTGAGTTTTGCATAGCTGATGTGCTGGTGTGTTATAGTGCATCGCGAATGCAAAGCAAGACTAGCGATCATGGAGAAGGATTTTTGATAGTTTGAAATTTGGGCATCACGTTCGTAGGATGGGGCTTGCGTTCGCGAATTGTTGTGGCAGATGGCCATCGTGTTCATGTGTTTGGCTTCATGTTCGCGAAGTGTTGCAGGTGGTCGGGCAGCAGAGGTTCGTGTTTGTTAGGTGTTGGCCGCGTTCGTGTAGAAGGTTTCTAGGGTAGTGTTGATTAGAGCAGTGCGATCCCGAAGGCTATGCCGTGATCGAGAAGTGTATTATTGGACAGAGTACTTAAGTTGCCATTTTTGGATTTTACCCATTATTTCATATTTTGAGCCCTAGACTTCTGTGACAACCTGATCGGTTGTTTTGTGTAATTGTGCCCTGTTTCCCCTTTTGATGCTTCACGCAAGCACCTAAAGAAGTAACCCCACCTTTAAGCAACCGAGTGAACACCTTCTTCTTGCATACTACATCAACCACGCATAACAAACTCGAATCATTCTAAGATTTCCGCATGTCTATAAAGTACAGCACATCATGCATCTGGTAATTTCCCTCCTATATCATCCTCGAGGTCAGCCCCTTCAAGTCATACTTGATCCGCAAGTATGCCTCAGACCAAAACTGATATAATACATGACCATGCAATCTGATCGTCAGTAGCAGCTTCTCCACTTGGCTTGATTCCAGGGAACATAACATCTCATAATCCACAATACCCTTTCTCCATAACAGCCATGATCTCGTATTGTTTTCCTAGATAAATCCTTCATAAGACTAGCACTAGCCATAAAATACTCCAAATCACCTAACACGTGTATACTTATCCTCGTGATATTCGTGCGAACTTCCTCAAATGATCCGAACTCAAAATTGCACCACATACATCCCACTTGGTAAAGAAAACTCTTCGTAGAAACATCATAAGAATCACACAACCTCAGACCATCCCGCAGGAAATAACCCACCTACTTAGCCTCAAATTGGCATCTCTCTATGACTTTATCATGGTCATAACCGCTATGCAATCACTTTATCCTCCCGTGTCTAAACTCGTCAATAAGACATAAGAATCTATGTCATTCCACAAATGAGAAACTGAGAGATTCCTTAACACACTCATAACTCAAGATTCTACAACACATCAAGACAGAATTCGGGCATCCATAGTCCTTTATGCCCCAGGAAAATTCTTTTCATCACATCCAAACTATCTAAGCATAGTCCTCAGTCACATAATACTCATCATATAGCTATCTCGCAACTCATTGAGTTATCTATCCCACTCCTAGGGACACTATCGGACATATAATCCTAAATACACATACTCACACAACTGAAACTACAGAGCCCAAGTTGCTGGTTGAACCTGGCCTCAAGTCCTCCAAATCAGCCTACATCCATAACATAGAAAACACATCTCGCACCTCATCCACGACACAAGCTGTCAGTGCATAGCTGATACTGAGTGCTCAGCATCACATATGAGTGAACGGAAAGAATTTGAAGATATAAGCTTCAAGCTGAACTGAAGTCTCACGATAAGAAAAGAAAGATAGGGAGGGTTTCTAGATGCTTTGTAGCCTCTCTAAGATATGTGTGGACGCCATCATACCGATCCACAAGACTCTACCAGACACTCGCTCAGGAATGGTAGAACTATAAACCTGGAGCTCTAATACCAACTTGTCCCGACCCAAAATCTACCTAGTCATAATGGTACCTAACCCAAACCGCCAAATAATAGTTACACAATTCTATAAAAATAATAAGTAATCAATAAATTAAATAGCTGAATTTTCATAAATTATCCCAAGGATTGGTAGTACAAGTTATGAGCCACTAAAATTTAGATTTACAAAGTTGGTACAAAAATAAAAACAATATTTGTTTGGGATGTACATAAACCGGGTATGAATCTGAAGCTGCCAAAGAAAAGTGGTAGCTATATCTGGAAAAGCGGGTATATAATCAATGCTAACTTCCTTCATCCATAACAGCTCAGCTCAAAGGTTTGCACACAAGGTGCAGTAGTGTAGTATGAGTACAACAACATCATTTACTCAGCAAGTTCATAACTAATCTCGGCGAGGTAATAGTGACATGAATTATTAATGATACTCGCTAATAACTTGTTCAGTTCCTGAATTTCAAGAGTACACATCAATGATGACATCTAATCGTAATGTGCTAAGTCCTAAGACAGATAAAACCACATCGGTGCACAAAGAGATAATGTGCTAAGTCCTAAATCAGTTAACAATCCATCATATAGAGAAGGTATGCATCCAATATCATTAAATCATCAAACTTGCATATAGAGAAGATATGCGTAAAGTATCAAATAATCCTTCAACGGTTGCATATAGAGAAGATATGCGTGAAATAATAGTTAATCTTTCAACAAGTGCATACAGAGAAGATATGAGTGAAATAACAATTACTCCTTCAAAAAGTGAATATAGAGAAGATATGCATAAAAATCATGTATACTTCCAAGGAGTTTGCAAATAGAGAAGTGATACAAAGTTGTAACGACCCGACCGGTCAATTTGGGCTTTAGCACTTTGTTCGGCGGTTTGAGACCTTGAGTAGCTTCACATTATGCATTATAATTTATGTGTATGGTTGGTTTTGATTTTCGAGAGGTTCGGAGTTGATTTGGAAGAGTGAATCTTAATTCGGAGTTTTAAGTTGAAAGAGTTTACCAAGAGTTAACTTTTAAGTAAACGACCTTGGAATCGAAATTTGATGGGTTTAATAGGTTTGTATAGAGATTTTTGAGTTGGGCGTCTATTTATATTTGTATTTGGATGTTCCTAAAAGGTTTATTTGTCGAAAATTAGAAACTTGAGGAATTCGAGAATTTTCAAGTTTGACCGAGAGTTGACTTTGCGGTTATCGAGGTTGGATTGTTGTTCCAGAAATTGGAATAGGTCCATTTTATTATTTGGTATTGGTGTGCAAAGTTTAGGTTCATTCTAGATTGGTAGGTCTGAATAGGACGCTTGGTCCGAAGTTGGAAGTTTATGAACTTAAGAGAAAGATCTTGTTCGACGATTCTTGGTTTTGATGTTAATTTTGGTGTTTTGAGCCTTCGGATAATTTGGATTATGTATATGAACTTGTTGGCATGTCTGAACGGGGTCCTAAGGGGCTTCAGATAGTTTTGAGCCACTTTGAGGTTGCTAGTTTTCTAGTGTTCAGGCTTGCATCGCGATCGCGATGGGTTGCACGTAATCACGGAGTAGATTTTGAGGCAGATGGGTTTTTGACATTGCGTTCGCAAGTATGATGACAGATAAGTATAGATTTTAACCACTTATTAGTACCTTCTTACTTTAGTTTTAGTCCGAAAGAATTAATTTTTGTTTCCAAAACTAATGAAATTATGTGAATTGAAGGCATGTTGAAGGATTAGAGAATAACGAAGAAATCTAACTCAAAAAGGAGTACTCCATTTCAAAAAGGCAAGAAGGAGAACTACATGCAGAAGTACGGTCCGCAGATGATTATAAGGTTCGCAGAATTTGAAGTGCGGCCACAAAACAAACCTTGAAGCCTCTGAGGAGTTTTGAAGAAGCGCGGTCCGCATACCAAATATTGCGGCCGCAAAATCTGGTCGCACCCACAAAGTTTGACAAGTTCAGAGAAGGTGCAAAAGACCAAGTGTGAAGCCTCGTGAAAGTGCGGTCCGCAGCCAAATTGTGTGGCTGCACAAGCTGAAATGCAGCCACACGGATAATTGTGCGGCTGCAGATTTCCACCCACTTCCAGAGAAGAAGAAAAGTGTGGTCCGCACATGGAATTGTGCGACCGCAGAACCTCCCGAAGGGCATTTTTGCCAGCGATTTTCTGAACACTATAAATAGATGGGAAACACTTTTTTAGGGCAAGTTTTGTATTCTTAGCAGTTGTAGTGGTTATATTTTACCCTTTTGGGAAAGTAGTGATCAAAATCGAAGAAGACCCATTAATTTTATCTTTTAATTATAGTTTATGGTTTTAATTACTTCTTCTACTTTATATTCAATGTCTTCTAGCATGAGTAGCTGGATTTTATCTAGGGTTGTGACCCAACCCTAGTATGTAAATCTTATGGGATTTTAATACTAATGCTTGTTTATGATTGAGTGTTGTTTATTTAGCCTTGTTTATGCCTTTTATCTAGAATTAATGGTTGCAAACATTGATTCATGTCTATTTATCTTAGTTCTTACTTGAGAAAGAGGAACCTAGTCTAGGAAAACCTGGCTAACAAGAAATTGAGCTAGTTAAGGTTTTGGCTAGTTCGATTAAAGGGTTTGAACTAGAGATAGAGAAAACCCGATTTGGATTCATATCAATTACTTAAATTGTTGTTCGTTCGATCGTGAGAAAGCCAATTTGGGCAAAACCACTCTATGACGAGGGGTATTGAGTGGGTACTTGTGAATTGAGAGTCATAATACACCCCAATCTATCAAAAAAGCATTAACTTAGCATACCCCTTAGGTTTACACCTAGGTAGATGTTACATCCCTAGGCTTTTCCTCAATTGATAAAAGCACAACAAAACAATTCACCCTCTACTTACTTTACTTAGTCCAAATTCTTAGAGTTAAAAGTAGTTAACAATCATCCCTCTTGTTTGGAAGTATAATTTAGCTATTTCACGATCTCTCTTCAAGTATTTATCTTAATACCGATTATAAACTCCCTGAGGAATTCGACCCCGACTAAAGTTGGGTATAATAATTGCACGACCATTTCTCACTTAATCTTGAGTGTTGATTTGGACGTGATCAATCCGAGAAGAAGAAAAGTGCAGTCCGCACATGGGATTGTGCGGCCACAGAACCTCCAGAAGGGAATTTTTGTCAACGATTTTTTGGACACTATAAATTGACGAGAAACACCTTTTTAGTGCAAGTTTTATATGCTTAGCAGCTGCAGCGGTTATATTTTATACTTTTTGAAAAGTAGTGATCAAAATTGAATAAGACCCATTAATTTTATCTTTCAATTCTTGTTTATGGCTTTAACTACTTCTTCTATTTTACTTTCTATGTCTTCTAGCATGAGTAGCTAGATTTTATCTAAGGTTTTGACTTAAACCTAGTGTGTAAATCGTATGGGTTGTTAATACAAATGTTTGTTCATGATTGGGTGTTATTTATTTAGCCTTGTTTATGTATTTTGTCTAGAATTAATAGTTGCACACATTGATTCACCCTTATTTGACTTAGTTCTTACTTGAGAAAGAGGAACCTAGTTTAGGAGAACTTGGCTAATAAGACATTGAGCTAGTTAAGGTTTTGGCTGGCTCGATTAAAGGGTTTGAACTAGAGACAGATAAAACACCACTTGGATTCATATCAATTGCTTAAATTGCTACCGTTTGGCCTTGAGAAAGCCAATTTGGGCATAACCATTCAATGACCGAGAGATATTGAGTGGGAACTTGCGAATTGAGAGTCATAATACATCGTGATTGTGATGACTCACTTTATTGCTCCGAATTATTCCATTTATTATGTAGTGTGAGAATTAAATCGAGTAAAATGTACTTGAAGTGAATTAAAAAGAAATGAGACACATGGTCTCATTTAAGAAAGTCTAAGTCGCTAAAGTCAACCACGAGATTGACTTTTGAGTTAGAAGGCTCGGATTTGAAATCCGACGACTCGACTAGCTTCGGGAGGGAACATATGACTTAGACGAGTGACCGGAATATATTTGATAGACCTCGAACAATAATAGACTTGAGTCAAGGAAGTTCGGATTACCGG
>MCJB01053035.1:0-23039 GCA_002018475.1 Nicotiana obtusifolia
ATAGGTAATGTTGCTAATGAGCTAAAGCTTTCACGAGGGCATACAACTCTTTGTCGTACGTAGAGTAATTCAAGGCATCCCCCTTCAACTTCTCACTAAAATAGGCAAAAGGCTTCCCATCTTGCATAAGAGCACCTCCAATTCCACCCCCGAGGCGTCACACTCAATTTCAAACGCCTTACTAAAATAAGGTAATTGTAATAATGGGGCAGAACTAAGCCTATATTTCAACTCTTGGAAGGCACCCTCTTGCGGCTCTCCCCACACAAAAGGCGTATCTTTTTTTACCAACTCTGTGAGTGGTGCTGCTATGGTGCTAAAGTCTTTAACAAAGCGCCTGTAGAAACTAGCTAGTCCATGGAAACTTCTAACATGTGAAATAGTAGTAGGAGTAGGCCAGTCTCTAATAGCTTCTACCTTAGATTCATCTACTTCAACACCATTAACAATTACAACAATTCCCAGAACTACAACTTTCTCTACACAAAAGGCACACTTCTTGTAATTAACATATAACTTTTCAGCTCTTAATACTTCAAACACTTGGCATCAAATTAGACAACCACAAACTTATTAAGAAACGGTTTAAGCACATGATTCATTAATTGCATGAACGTACTAGGTGCGTTGGAGAGACCAAAAGGCATCACCAACCATTCATATAGACCAAACTTGGTCTTGAATGCAGTTTTCCACTCATCACCCGGTTTCATACGAATTTGGTGGTAACGGGACCTAAGATCAATCTTAGAAAACACACTTGAACCACATAACACATCTAGCATGTCATCTAACCTAGGGATAGGATGACGATACTTTATCGTTATCTTGTTGACGGCTCGGCAATCAACACACATCCTCCAGGTGCCGTCTTTCTTTGGAACCAAGATCACGGGTACGGCACACGGACTTAGACTCTCTCGAACTAGGCCCTTACTCAATAGCTCATCCACTTGTCAGTGAAACTCCTTAGTATCCTGTGGATTGCTTCGATATGCGGGTTTGTTCGGAATTTGTGACCCCGGAACAAAGTCAATTTGGTGTTCTATCCCCCTCAATGGAGGTAGTCCACTCGGCATCTCGTCGGAAAACATGTCCCTGTATTCCTGCAAAACAGCACTAACAGCACTAGGCAAGGGGTGAACGTTAGTAGAAACTTCATCATTAGAGCTCAAGTAAACACCCTTATGAATTAGGCAAATTAAGAGTTTAGAACTATCATTACCTCTCAAATACTCACCTGGTTGCATCATGGCACAAATATTACCTGACAGGTTCGATGTACTAGCATTGGTTATGGCTTCGGATTTGGGCTCCATTGGAGCCTTAGCTCTAGCCGCCTCTTTCAGTTCCCGCATACGTTTGTAATCATCACTAACCTGTTGTGGTGTTAAGGGCTTAAGTACATAACTCTTGCCCTCTAGCTTGACCGTATAAGTGTTGGCCCTTCTATCATGATCAACAAATCTATCATACTGCCAAGGCCTGCCCAATAGTAAATGGCACGCCTGCATAGGCACCTCATTGCACAAGATTTCATCCTGATAAGCTCCCACCTTGAACTTAATGAGTGCCTGCTTTACTACCTTTAATTCACCACATTCACTCAACCACTGCAATCGATAAGGATGGGGATGTTTCCTCGTAGGTATACTAAGTTGAGTCATTAACGTGTGGCTTACTACATTAGTGCAACTTCCGGAATCTATTATCATCGAGCACACCTTTCCTTTCACCCTACAACTAGCATGAAACAAGTTCTCACGCTGCACATCTCCTTCCTCCTGTACGTTTATAGTGCTCAAGTTCCTACGTACCACTAAGAACATATTCACACCCTCTTCTTCTTACTCTTCCTCGACGCACTCAACCAATTCTGCCCCCTAATCTTCCTCAATCTCCTCTTCACTTTCTTCTTAACACACAATTCCATCATCAAGAATGAACATGATCCTCCGCGTTGGACAATCCTTNGTAAGTAGACTAGTTCCTACTTGTTGTCTTGATAGTTCATTGAGCGTCTTGCTTCTATCTTTGTTTTCTTGTTTCCGCTTTTTATATTGCATCAGGCATCTCCTCGGGAAATGTGTCCCTGTTTTCCTGCAAATATCACTAACAACACTAGGCAAGGGGTGAACTTTAGCAGAAACTTCATCATTAGAGCTCAAGTAAACACCCTTATGAATTAGGCAAATTAAGAGTTTAGAACTATCATTACCTCTCAAATACTCACCTGGTTGCATCATGGCACAAATATTACCTGACATGTTCTATGTACTACATTGGTCATGGCTTCGGACTTAGGCTCCATTGGAGCCTTAACTCTAGCCGTCTCTTTCACTTCCCGCGTGCGTTTGTAATCATCACTAACCTGTTGCGGTATTAAGGACTTAAGTACATAACTCTTGTCCTCCAGCTTGGCTGTATAACTGTTGGCCTTTCCATTATGATCAACACATCTATCTAACTGCCAAGGCCTGCCCAATAGTAAATGGCACGCTTGCATAGGCGCTACATCGCACAAGATTTCATCTTGATAAGCTCCTACCTTGAACTTAATAAGTTCCTACTTTACTACCTTTAATTCACCACATTCACTCAACCACTGCAATCGATAAGGATGGGGATGTTTCCTCGTAGGTATACTAAGTTGAGTCATTAACGTGTGGCTTACTACATTAGTGCAACTTCCGGAATCTATTATCATCGAGCACACCTTTCCTTTCACCCTACAACTAGCATGAAACAAGTTCTCACGCTGCACATCTCCTTCCTCCTGTACGTTTATAGTGCTCAAGTTCCTACGTACCACTAAGAACATATTCACACCCTCTTCTTCTTACTCTTCCTCGACGCACTCAACCAATTCTGCCCCCTAATCTTCCTCAATCTCCTCTTCACTTTCTTCTTAACACACAATTCCATCATCAAGAATGAACATGATCCTCCGCGTTGGACAATCCTTAGTGAAATGTCCATACCCTTTGCATTTGTGACACTGAAAAGAAAATGCGCTAGGAGAATTGAGTTGAGTCTTAGAATTACCTCCGGACCCCTTAGGGTCTACTCCAGGTGCCGCAGCTTGGGCTTGCTTTTTAGGTTCTTGGTTTTTTCTTGCTATAGGCTCTCGGGTTTGGCTTGCTCCCCCAGTTTTCGGCGTCTTCCATTCTTTGTTTTGACGTATGATAGTGGAATCGGAACCCCCTCTATATCTAGCTGCCTGAATTTCTTTAATCATCTTTTCGGCTTCAATGGCAGCTAAGAACACATCATGAAGAGCAACGAACACATGTAGCCTCAACTGATTGGAGATATCATTATTCAACCTATTCTTGAATCGGATAATAACCTCTTCTTCTTCTTCGTCTTCCATGTCAAGTGATAGATGAATCTTCTCAAAATCATCATAGTATTCTTCCACGGACTTCAACCCTTGTTTCAAATCATACAACTTCCGTAACTGTTCTTGCTTGTGCCTTGGGTTCAGCTATTAACGAGTCATTATTTGCTTCAATTCCATCCATGTTATGCGTGCCGGTTGGTTATGTCTAACTCTGGATCTTTTCTCAGCCTCCCACCAAGTTGAAGCATAGGACTCTGATACCAACTGATGCAATATTAAACGAAAGTTGCTCTGATACCAACTGATGCAATATAAAAACGCGGAAACAAGAAAACAAAGATAGAAGCAAGACGCTCTATGAATTATCAAGACAACAAGTAGGAGCTAGTCTACTTACTTTCTTGATGAAATCAAGGAGTACCTATGCTATACGAATGATCCTCAAGATAACGATGATCTTGCAAATTGTTCGATCGAACAAAGGAACAAGTTCAATTTTGAATCACACCAAAATTGGACAAGTTAATTCACACGATTTTTGGGAGCAATGTTGCTGTTGTTTTTTATTGAAAATAATGTCAAAAAAGGTGTCAAAATAATAAAGTGTTTAGGCTTATATTGAATGAGCCTTTACCTAACTCAACTAGGAAAAGAATAACTAGTTAAGGCCACAATTTGGCTAAGTTTAAGAAATAGTCACGCAGGACTCCAAACCAAGTAAGAATTAGTGTCTTCCATAACTATACAATAATACACGCACCAAACGCAAACATCACACGCCAAACGCTTGGATCTTCTTCACCATCAAATGTGCATCATGAAGCTCTTTAGCTTGACTTCTCGTGAATGGTCTTGAAGGTTTAAACGTATCATGATCAGGTTGACCTGCATCAACATAAATAGCCGTAATCATTTAAAATGTTTACAAGTTAATCCCATCTCACTTATTACAATCACAAACATTATGTTTCAATCAAATGTATATATAACATTAGCTTTTCTAAAACCATCTCTTTTAAAACCACATACCCTCTTCTCAAGTATTATGTCTTATTAACAGATACATAGTATGCCGCCTCTTTAATACTAGTTTAAGCATAATACAAACAACTAACCCTTTATCCTAGTCTAAGTCCTATAGAGCTACCTTTGGTAGATTTTTAAAGGGTGCCTAATACCTTCCCCTTAGAAGAACAAGTCCCTTACCCAAAATCTCACCGGTTAGTGGACTAATAAAGAATATGACTTTATTAATTGAATATGTACCCTAGTATGCCTTTAAATATTAGATGGCGTCTCTCTTTCATCAACAGTAGAGAAACCACAAGTTGAATCTTGTTTTGACTTGTGCAAAATAGAGTGCAACAACATGGCAACTCTGTGAGGGATTCACACTTAGGTTCTCACCTTAGCAGACTTAGACTTGACTTGGAACTTGGATTTGTTTGTACACTGCTTTAAAAGTATTTAACTTGTGATAACGTGCTTACCTACCTTACTTGTTCGTTATGCCTGTTCATTATCATGCCTCTTATTATTATTCCTCTATCTGTTACAGCTTTATATATACTGTCATCCCACTTCTTCCTATCGAGTCTTGGACGTACACTATCACACACAATGGCACATGAGGGTTGTCTTTTACACCCATCCAAACCTTCTTTTCAAAATTCTTTAGTTGTAGAGAATGGCTTTGTCAGGTAAACTGACATACCTTCTCACAGCCTTCAGTCCAGTTCAAAAGTAGAAAACACTCTACTCTAGCAAACATAGGTCATATTGCATAAACCTTAGGTGAATCGGTCCTTGGCCTCGACACACGATTAGGAAAGCCACCCTAATGTCAATGGGTCATGCACCCAATTACATGCCTTATGTGGAAAGACGAACAAACCTAATGAGACACCTGAAGGTCTGAAGCAAACACTTACCAAACCTTTTCTTTATCCACTTTAGAAATGGAAATCATACGGAACATCCCCGAGGTCAATATGGCGATTGGAGCACCACACAAGCTGAAGAAGTGGTGGAAGAATATCCGCCAAGAACATGGAGATGAAATCCGGACACACCTGGGGGCACTAACTGCTTTGCTAAACATCTGAGTGGACAAGGTGCTTACTTGCTTGCTGATAGAGTTCTGGGACACCAAGGTGGTGTTCAAGTTTGTTGATTGTGAGTTAGCGACGACATTGGAAGAAGTTACTAGTTTCACGGATCTGCCATTTACAGGAAGATAATCGATATTACCAGTCACCATGCCTGGCTACAGGTTTCTTGATGCTCTGGGTCAAGCAAATAGTCGAGGTTTTAGAAACATCGAGGATGGTTGGGTAAGCCTGGATGGGTGGGTAAGCCTGGGAGAATTTCAGTGTGATCAGGCAATGGGGGAGAGTCTCAGGCCCATAACTTTCTCATTGGCGCTGTTGGGATTGTTGGTTTTCCCCCAAATAAGAGATCGGATCAATATCAAATTGTTACATGTGGTTCTAGCGACATTCCGAGGCAACCTCCAAGCTACTCCGGTACTGATGTTTTAGTTGAGATTCTGAGGGCCTTGTGTGTGTAAGTGCACGAGGGTATGATTTCTTTAAGGGATGTAACTTGGTGCTTCAAATCTGGGCCACAGAAGATTTCTATCAGGGAGATGCCACAGTCAACTACTTCGTGGGTGTCAGCAACATGATCTGCAGTCACAACGAGAGGATGAGACATTAGGTCTCCCCACATGGACAAGAAGAGTGGAGGGATGTGCTGACCATCCTAAGTGGAGAATGGGTCAATTGGAAGCCGTCATGGAAAGTTGGAAGGGAAATCCTACGGACTCCTCAACAATACTTCATTGAGCTAATAGGGACTTGAGGGCATCCAGCCATACTCACCCCTACGGGTTCTCAGAAAGTTCGGGCTGATGCAAGATGTGCCTCATGAGGACGAGTACAACGGACAAATCCCAATACCAAGGATAAGAAAGCTCCAATAAGAGTGGAATGATCTGGTCACAATGCCAATCGGTCAAAACTCAAGGTGCACTCCGAAGTATTATGTCTGGATCAACAAGGAAGACGACATAGTTCGACCAAGCAGAGAGGGCAGAGCCTAGCTAGAGGACGCAGTGGATGCTTTGTAAATCTACCATGAGATCTTGCCAAATTACCTTGTGACTACCTCGATGCACCGTCAAGTGGTCCCAGGGTCCATTGATCACATGCTGCCACCTAGTAAAGATGTTGACCGGGTAGTAGAGTGCATCTAGATAGAATTCAAGACAGAGCCAGAGGAAGACCCAGAGAAAGAATCTGAGTTCAATGACGATGGGGAGGAATTTGAAGAAGATCCAGTGGAAGAGCCCGAAGAGGAAGAGGAGACAATGAAGGATTCCAGAGATGGTTACTAGCAATTGGTTGATTTCCCTTCTTTCCCACTTTGTATCTTTATCCCCAGTTTTTTTATTTTCCTAAGGGATAGTTGTTCAAGCCCATGCAATTATGTGAATGCCGGAAACAATGATATAACTTCTGCTCCCTCTTATCTTAAATCAAACATTACCAATGAAAACAAAGTTTGCTTCAGACCTAAATGTGTCAAATTTGATTATTTGTCAAATATTCGCGACTTAGGCCTACCTCCAGCAAAGAGAGGACCCACGAATTCAAGGAAAACGTGCTTTCCTGAAAACATGAACTAACTACCCTATGTGACCTTTCCTCATATAAATGATGGAACTGACTTTTGTTATTTTTGTCTTTCCCTTTCATTTTTTGCTTTATTACTGCTCCCCAAAAGAAAAGTTGGTTTCCGTCGACCCAAAACTGGCGGAACCACCGTACAACCTAAGATCAAAGGGGAAGTCTCTGCTACATATAACCCGACCGAACATGCTCTGGTAATAGCCGATAGCCCGGGGCGATCGGGAGAGAAGGACGATATAAAGAATGATGAAATGTGGAAAGCATGGTCCAGGAGATGGAATCTTTAAGGGAAGAAGTACAACATATCAGAGAACTAGCACATATGGTCGTGACAACACTTCCTCAACCACCTCGTTTTCTCTATATAGATTCATTCCCTGACCACTTTCCTGCTACCTCTTGCCAGGCTAATGATACCCCGACTTCGGTCCCCACCACTCAAATCATACCTCTAGTAACCCCTGCAAACCCACCAAATCCTCCTATCCACACTCCCTATATACCATGTTACATTCAAACACCATAAAACCCACCCGGCACTGCCAACACGATTCACACCCCTCCTCATGACGAAGTCACCTTTACCACTCACCAAAACCAACACATATCGCTGCACATGAGCGATACGTTCCTCTCGTATATGTCATTTCTGAACTCACCTTTACAATTCCTGTCAAGGTTAGGTTGCCTTAGGAGATTGAAAAATAGGCCGAGATGGAAAGGGAAGCTAGGCTCAAGGAGGAGGAGTCAGTGTCTGAGCAGTTACAAATCTTGAGAAAATAAATGAAGAACCTTCAAGTCGCTCGGGGAAGTGAAAGACAAGACTATGAGGATCTATTTATCCACCATGATGTAGATATGCTCGTATGGTATAAGCCTCCAGTGTTCGATATCTTTGACGGGACGGGTGATCTCCATGTACATTTAAGGGCATATTCTGACAAGTTAGTTGGAGTGAGAAGAAACGAAACGTTGAGGATGAAGTTGTGCATAGGAAGCGTGACAAGGGAAGCACTTACTTGGTATACTCGACAAGATCCACGAAACTGAGGACATGGCAGGATATGGCGGAAGATTTTATGAATCGCTTTCAATTCAACACAGAGATCACACCCGATAGGTTCGCACTGGTAAACCTGCAAAAGAAGCCGTTAGAGTCATTTTAAGAATATGCACGCCGGTGGAGATCAAAGGCCGCCAGGGCACAACCTCCGTTGGACGACGGTGAATTGGCTAAGTATTTTATCAGGGGCCATAAAGGGATTTACTTTGAGAAATGATAGGCATGATGGGACGGAAAATCCTCAAACTTGTCAAAATGGGAGATTTCTTAGAAGAAGGTATAAAATCCTGCAAATTACAATCCATCGCTACACTGCAAGTAGCTAGCAAGGCAATCCAATCAGGGTCAATCAATAGC
This sequence comes from Nicotiana obtusifolia, assembly GCA_002018475.1. Classification (NCBI taxonomy): domain Eukaryota; kingdom Viridiplantae; phylum Streptophyta; class Magnoliopsida; order Solanales; family Solanaceae; genus Nicotiana; species Nicotiana obtusifolia. The sequence continues at coordinate 8,456 of MCJB01053035.1, forward strand.
ATAAAGAAGAAAAACAAAAAAGTATCAACATTCGTCCCTTATTATAAACCCATCCCACATCATGGAAACAGCTCTTATTCCCCAAACAACCATTCACCACCACCTACCTATGCTCCAGTCTACAACACACAGTCATATTACCACACCCAACCTCAATATAACCCACCTCGAACCCATAACAAACGGAACCTACAACGACCATATGCTCATGTCCGAACTACCATTTATCAAAACCGACCAACTTATGCACCACGACCTCGCCCAAATATTGAAGAGAGGTTTCCAAGAAATTATACCCCGATTGCTGAACCTCTGGCTAACCTGTTTGAAAGATTGAGGAGAGCAAGTTTGATACATCCAGCGGAAGGAAGGGTTCCTGAGTATCCCTCAAGGTATTTTAATGCAAACAAAAGGTGTGTGTATGATTCATACGTGCCTATGCATGATACTGAAGATTATTTTAAGCTAAAACTGAAATTGAATCATTGATCAAAAGCAGAGCCATTCGGTGCACTCCGACTCCGCCTAATGTAAATTGCAATCCGTTGTCGAATCACCGGAATCAGGGGGTAAACATGATCACCTTAGGTGAAGAATACGATTTGAAATGAACCATTGTCACGATAAGAAATGCAGAGGCCATGGTCCCACCTCAAAGGACTTCGAGTATCACAATACAACTGAGACTTATGGTGATGGTTCAAACATACCAGCGACAACCTGCCGCTGCTACCAGGGACGTGGACGTATCAGCAAAAGGGGAAAGCCAAAATGATAGATTCTGCGGCATGCCACAGTATCACTAAGTCATGGATATGCTATGCTTCCGAGGATGCAAACTGGGGGGAATCTGGGAAGAAATAAGATTCAGAGAAGAAATATAACAGTCCTTGAGGCTGCAGAATTCTGGAAGAGGATGTCAACCAAAGAATACACCATGGAGGAACAACTGAAGAAAACTCTAGCACAAATATCAATCATCGATTTACTTATGAGTTCCGACAGTCATGAGGACACCTTAATGAAAGTGCTAAGTGGGGTAAGTGTTCCAAGCAATACCACCAGTGAGATGCTGGCTGCAACTATTAGTAAAATGGTCGAAGCAAATACGATCACTTCCCAAGGAGATGAGCTTCCTATCGAATGCGTTCGCCACAACAATGCTCTACACATCATTGTCAAATGTGGAGACAAGGTAGTGTCCAGAGTACTGGTTGATGCAGGATCAGGAGTCAACATCTGCCCGCTCTTTACTCTACGAGAGTTGGGTATCAACCTTAGGGAAGTCAAGGAAAGTCATGTGAGGGCAAGGGCTCTCAATGGTTCATCTAAGGATGTCATTGGAGAAATTTATTTGGCTTTGCAGATCGGACCAATTGAATTTCCCATACTATTTCAAGTGATGGATATTTCCTCTTCATACAACTTAATGTTCGGAAGACCCTAGATACACATGGCAGGGGCCGTCCCATCCACCTTACACCAGTGCATGAAATTCAAGTGGGGTTGTCAAGAGATCGTGGCCCATGAGCCAATCAGCTTATCTGGAACACGCAGTCCTATTAATAGAGGGGCTAGACGGGGTTTCTTTACATGCAGTAGAGATCATGCAGACCAATAAAATAGAAGAGACTGAGCAAAACTTGGGAATGCAATCACCGTATAGATCAAAGATGGCTATGAGGGAGATGATGAAATATGGATATAGACCAGGAACCTGTCAAACGGGATTACAGAACCCGATTGAACCAAACGGGCACAAAGGAAGAGCCATCATAGAGTATCAGCCTCTCCGATGGGGAAGACTCGTACTTGTAGCTCCAAAAAAAGGCTTTTGTGTCAGAGCTTGTTTTAGTTACGGGCCAGAGCTCAGCGCCAGAGGATGATATCGTTGATAGGATGGGTAGGTTGTTTTTGGCTATGAGTGAAGAATGTTGTGAAGGAATTGTTATCAAGACACAGACCATTTAGAATGCCGAACAAGGAGAGGATATGCAGAATTGGACTGCCAGCTCGTCTTCAGTTCATCAGGAGTCTTGGTAGTGTGGAATTGTAAAAAAATTTCAAACAAAAAGAGCACGGTCAATTGAGGCCTGAACCGTGTATGTACCTTTTTGTCATTTTCCTCTTTGAATGCTTATACATTCCTCTTTTGATGAAATAAAAAGAATTGCTTTCTTAATTATTGCAACTTTATCTACCGGTTCATTTATATTTAGTTTTTCTTTTAAGTAATCAAAACAATAAAAACTTTTGTTCCGTGATTATGACATGTAACAAAACCCTTGAGCAAAATGATCCAGATTACGAGGAATATGATGAGAGCATGATGCCAGACAATCTCCCATAAGTGATCGAACAAATGGAAAGCCAGAAAAATCCTAACCTTGAAGAAGCAGAAGTGGTCATTCTCAAAAGCCGGGAAGACGTGAAAGAAGCCTGAATCAGCGTCTATCTAGAAGCGGAGCGGAAGGAAGAACTGGTTGAGCTCCTCCGACAATACATTGATGTGTTCGCAGGGTCATATGATGACATACCTAGATTAAGTACTGATATCGTCTCTCATCGATTGCCTACTGATCCTGGTAGACCGAAGCAAAAACCCAAAAAATTCATGCCTGACCTGAGTTTGAGGATAATGAAAGAATTAACCAAGCAGATAGAGGTGATTGTAGTAAGGGTCACCAATTATCCCAGTTGGTTGGAAAATAACGTCCAGTACCCAAGAAAGATTGGAAGATTAGGATATGTGTGGATAACCAAGATCTCCACAAAGCCAGCCCAAAGGACGGCTTCCCTTTACCAAATATGCATATCCTCATCGACAACTGCGCGAAGCATGAACTGCAGTTGTTCGTGGATTGTTTTGCTGGATACCACCAGATCCTAATGCACGAAGAAGATGCAGAAAAGACAGCCTTCACCGCACCTTAGGGAGTTTAGTGCTAGTGCCATTCGACCTCAAATTGATGGTGCCACTTACATGAGGGCCTTGACAACCCTCTTTCACGACAGGATCCACAAAGTGATCGAAGTGTATGTGGATGATGTCATCATTAAGTCTCGTAAAAGTTCAGAATATTTGGACGACTTGAAGAAATTTTTCAAGCGGTTGCAGAGGTACAACCTGAAATTGAACCCAGAAAAATGCATGTTCGGAGTCCCTGCTAGAAAAATTGTTAGGTTTCATCGTAACCAAAAACGGATAGAATTGGATCCATCCAAAATCAAAGCCATTTAGGAGTTGCCACCGACGAAGAGTAAGAAAGATGTGATGAGCGTCCTAGGTAGACTGAATTGCATAAATCATTTCATAGCGCAGTCTACTGTAATTTGTGAACCTATCTTCAATCGTCTGAAAAAGGATGCCGCCACAATGTGGACAGAAGAGTGTCAGAAAGCATTCAACCGAATTAAGGAATATTAGTCAAATCCACTAGTACTGGTTCCCCCCGAGCCTGGGAAGACATTGTTACTGTATTTGTCAGTCTTCGATAAGGCCTTTAGATGTGAGTTGGGACAGCACAACCAAACCGGAAGAAAGGAGCAGGCCATCTACTACTTAATAAGACGTTCATACTATGCAAGGCCAAATACACTTTGATAAAGCGCACTTGTTGTTATATCTCCCAAAATTTAAGGAATTACATGTCAGCGTACACCACATATTTGATATCTTGGCTCGACCCGCTCAAGTATATCTTTCTGAAGCTGATGCCTATCGGAAAGCTAGCTAAATGGCAAATTCTCCTCAGCGAATTTGATATTGCGTACATAACCCAAAAGGCTATCAAAGGACAAGCTCTAGCCGACCACCTTGCAGAGAATCCAATGGACAAGGATTATGAGCCGCTCACTATGTACTTTCTCGATGAGGAGGTATTGTTTGCCGGGGAAGACATCGTAGAATCATACCCTGGATGGAGAATGTTTTTCGACAGAGTGGCGAATTTCAAAGGAGTAGGAATTGGGGCAGTCCTAATATCGGTATCCTGACAGCACTATCCAGCATCAACAAAGATAAGATTCCCTTGTACCAATAATATGGCCGAGTACGAAGCATGCATCCTTGGGATCAGGATGTCATTGACATGAACATCAAATAACTTTTGGTCATAGGGGATTCCAATCTATTGATACATCAAGTCCAAGGGGAGTGGTATGCCAAAAATGTCAAGGTCTTTTTGTACTTGCAATGTGTAAAAGAGTTATGCAAGAAGTTCACAAAGATTGAATTCAAGCACGTTCCCAAGATCTAGGATGAGTTTGCTAACGCTCTTGCAACCTTATCATCCAGATTCAACATCTAGATAAGAAATATATCAACCCTATCGAGGTAGAGATCAGGGATCAACATGCATACAATTTTCATGTAGGCAAAGAGCCAGACAGTAAACCATTGTACCACGACATCATAAGATTCACTGAAATAAGAGAATACCCGGAGAATGCTACTAATAGTTAGAAGCGAGCACTCAGGAGGTTGGCAAATCACTTTTTCCTTAACAGCGAAGTCTTGTACATGAGGGCCCCAAACTTGGGTTTGTTGAGATGTTTTGATGCCGCTGAGGCAACCGGATTATTGGAAGAAATACATGCAAGGACGTGCGGACCCCACATGAACGGTTTCAAATAGCCTGCAAGATCTTGAGAGACGGATGCTTTTGGATGACCGTGGAAAGCGATAGTATCCGCTATTTACAGATCCATGGGGATTTTATCTAGGTTCCTCCCAATGAGTTGAATGTGATGGGTTCGCCTTAGTCGTTCGCCGGTTGGGGCATGGATATGATTGAACCTATAGAGCCTGCTGCATCAAGCGGGCATCTTGGTAGCCATCGACTACTTCACTAAATGGGTCAAAGCATACACCTACAAGGCCGTCACAAAGAAGGTTGATGCAATATTATTGCTCTGATACCAACTGATGCAATATAAAAAGCGGAAACAAGAAAATGAAAGATAGAAGCAAGACGCTCAATGAACTATCAAGACAACAAGTAGGAACTAGTCTATTTACCTTCTTGATGAAGTCACGGAGTACCTATACTATACGAACAACCCTCAAGACAACAATGGTCTTCCAAACTGTTCGATCAAACAAAGGAACAAGTTCAATTTTGAATCACACCAAAATTGGACAAGTTAAAGTCACATGTTGAAAGCACAAAAGCTTGGCCAAAAATTTCTTGTAAAATTAATGTAAGGTGTCAAAAATAATGCAGTGTTTAGGATTATATAGAATGAGCCTTTACCTAAATCAACTAGGAAAAGAATAACTAGTTAACCTAAATCAACTAGGAAAAAAATAAATAACAAAAAGGCCACAATTTGGCTATGTTTAAAGAATAATAACGCAGGACCAAACAAGTAAGAATTAATGTCTTATACAGCAACACAATAATACAACATAAACACAAATGTACACCTTCAACACGAGATTCGTTCATAGCAAGATTTATGGACGCTTGGCTCTTCTCCAAGGCTAACCAACGCCTTGTCTTGTCTTATCCAACATTGATGGCATGAACGTAGCTTGATCAGGTTGTCCTGCATCAAAGGTGGTGGCGGATTTTGTCTGAAATAACATCATCTGCGTATTTGGGATACCCGAGTCAATAATCACTAACAACACAGTTAACGTCAATAGTGATCTCATGAAGGAAGTCCGCAAGAAATTCACAATTGTACACCGCAACACCACAACCTACATACCAAAAATAAATGGAGCAATTGAGTCCGACAACAAGAATATCAAGAGACTTCTGCGAAATATAGTGGACAATCATAGACAGTGATACTAGAATCTATCCTTCACCTTACAAGTTATCGAACCACCATGAGAACATCCATTGGGGTAACGTCATACATGCCGGTACACGGCATCGAAGTTGTAATACCCGCACAGGTCGAGAAACCATACTTAAGAGTCATCTAAGAAGCCAAGTTAGACGATGCAGAATGGATACGGGTCAGACAAGAGCAACTCATGCTCACTGATGAAAAGAGAATGGATGTAGTATGTCATAGTCAGCTGTATCAGAATTATGGCCAGTGCATTTAACAAAAAGGTGAAGCCTCGCAAGTTCACAGCGGGACAATTGGTTCTGAAGAAAGTCTTCCCCCACCAAGAAGAAGCCAAAGGAAAGTTCACACTGAATTGGCAAGGTCCTTACGTGGTTCACTAAGTGTTGTCAGGTGGAGCTCTAATCTTGGCAAAAATGGACGGAAGAGTCAGCCCAAAGCCCATCAACTCAGATGCAATCAAAATATACTATGTTTGAAGACAGTAGAGTTAGGTTTTACTGTAACAGAACTACGCTCAACCTGACTTCCCACTGAAGGATACTTAGGCAACCTACATAGGGTTCGGTTTCTCTGTCCCCTCTCTTTTATAATAGATAATCCTAATATTATTTTTTATTGTCTCCGGAACTACGCTATGACTTTATTTCCCTGGGAAGGAATACGTAGGCAATCCCCATCGGATTCAGTCGTCATTTGTAATTAAAGTATGTTCTAGCCCAATTCCATTTGGATACGTATACAGTCTGAGACATACTCAGCCATTTTATTCTTAATCTCATATTTTTGCAATTATGCTAATCAAACTACGTCTCGACCTGATTCCATTTGGATACGTAGGCTACCTGAGTCAGGCTTCGTCATATTTATCATATTTCTATCATAATCCACGAACTACTTTCAGACCCGATTCAATTTTGGATACGTATGCAACCTGAAAGGGTTCAGTCATAACCCTAGGAAACCTTTGTAATGCATTAGTTAAAATTAGGAAGCAGTCGCGATGACAAGCAGCTTATCATTAGAAGCAACCTGGAAGATCGACATCAACGGGATAGAGTTTTCAAGAAGCAACGCTCGCGTTTAGAGAACCTTTCGAAGCGTGTCATAATCGAAGATGACGACATTTGCCATAAAACAAAGATTTTCAAAAAGTTCTTTCTAAAAAATATATCGTAATTTGTTCCACCTACTGAACTTAGTGGCGTAGCCTTATTATGACTAGGGAAAAGCCAATACTCTGGTTGACACAAACCAACCCTCCCCCCCCTCCTGCTAAGAATTTTTCTTCGAGGTCATGGCCAACAGGACACAAGGAAATGCTGGGAATACACTGGGCAAATGACTGATCCGCCACTCTCTCGGTATCTTGAAATTAGACCACTGGCGCAAACAAGAACCGCCTGCTCAACCAATCGGAGCATCTTGTACAAAATGAGTCACTGGCTTCACCAATTGGATCGTTGTATTTAGCAAATCATCAGCTCAATCAATTAGAGCGCCTGTACAAATCATACATTTCCTTCACCAATCAAAGCCCTGTAAATAGCAAACTATTTCCCTTTGACAACGAGAACGATCCCCACTGCCGCTCCGTCATATTGGAGGCTAGAATGGACAGTAGTTGCAAACCTCATCACTAACGTTCTACCAATCGATGGCCGCAACATAGCCTTGCAGTCAAGAGTATCTCTTGGGCATGCTTCTCTTTTCTTTTATTACTATATTTAACACTTTGATGTTTTGCTCGTGTATCTTCAGGCATGATTACGTTTTTTTTCAAGTCAATCGCTCCCATCAAGCGGAAATTACTTTACATTTTCAACGCAAAGCTCTCCCAACAAGCGGAGACACTACAAGTCAATTTCTCCCAAACGGAGATGACTTTACATCTTCAGTGCAAAGCTCTCCCAACTAGCGGAGACGCACTCTACAAGCCAAGCTCTCCCAACAAACAGAGACACTTTCAATGCAAAACTCTCCCAGTAACCGGAGATGCATTCTACAATTGCACCCGACAAGGAGACTCAATGCTCCGACAGCTGCGGAATGGAACACAGCCCGGCTAACAATCAAGTCAAATTCAAAGTGTCCCATCATCCCGATAGCAAGTAACGGCTCGCCTACAGCCAGGCATCATCATTCCTGGTTTATTTACAACACATCTTAACATATTCTGCATTTGCAATATATGGGTATGTGTGTATTTAATTTTGCAGGAACGAATATCGCAACGTGAAAGTCCTTCTAAGCAGCAGACCGAACAAAAATGCAATAAAGGACAACAAACTCGTTAGCGGGCCAAGGGTCCGAGCTCAAGCTTGAAAACAATCAGTAGAACTCTAATTTTAAAAATCGTTCAAGTCAAGCCACAAATTCAAAGCTAACATGAGTGCCGAATCCTCCGTCTCGTTGTATTGTCATAATACGATGTCGGGGCAATTCCTGCGAGCATCGCTTCCTCAAAATTCCTCACTCCAGAGCTACACGAGGCCTGATCCTCGTTAAGCCCAAGGTATGTAAGCAATTCGAAGCAAGAATTCAGCCCCAATTCCCTAAAACCCTCCTAGAACCTCTCTAATTTTGCAACTCATAATCTCTGTGCCATTCCTGCAATGTATGCCTAAAGTCGGAACAACATAGCATATTTGATAGTTATAATTTTATTATGTTTTATTGGAAATAATTAAATTTTCTTAATTTAATTTCAAAAGGGTTAAAAGCCAAAGGGCTATGGTTGCAATTCTTTATTTAAATGAATATTGGCTATATTTAAATAAAATTTGGCCTAATGCATCAGCCCAATCCAAAAAAATGACCCAGGTTAAATTCCCTCACTCTCCACTTTGGCAATCCATGCCACTCCCTCTAAACCAACTTGCTCGTGCCACGTCACATCCCCATAACACTCACAAAAGAAGCACAGTGAATCCGAGCCATCTGTTTCTCCAACCAACGGCTCACAATTTATCTCTATTTTCCCTTTAATGTAAAACACTCACCCAGAGATCTCATCTCCACCATCAAAACACTACAACCCGATGGACACCAAAATTCCTCTTCATCCCTTATGCTCTCGAATTTTCAGGGCCATTGATCATCAGATCCAACGGTCCAAATCTCGTCCCTCACTCTAAATTCGGAGACGACCCCAAATCTCCAAACCCTAGTCTCATTTGTCACTCCCACAGCCGCCTCCCTTTCCTCTTTCGTTCTGTCTTCTCTCAAATAGCCCATGAACATCAATCAACAAAACCTTGCACAAATCCATGCAAGGTCATGAAATCCCTTATCAAATCTTTCTTTCTTGCTTCCATATCAACAAATCCCGCTGACTTTTCCTTTTTGTTCTTCAAATAAGAAATACCAGAACTTGGACCTAAAAATCGAAGCGCTATTTCCATTTTCACTACTTGCATTTCAAAATCCATAATTCGAAATCCTAGACTAATCGGTGCAAGGTCGAATCCTCAGGGATTCTTTGTGCTCTGTCAAAATTGATGGCATGCATGGCCATTTTACAGTATCATCGTCATTATTCTTTGTCCAGAGGTCGAGTATAGAGACCTCTAGATAGTGGGCCTTTATCCGGTATCCTTATTCTCACATCGTTCATCTCTGTTTTCACTCGAGTATGCTCACATCATCTACTATTCGTCATCTTCCACTATCCTAGTTTGAATCTGGAACCCTAAGCCATTAAATGACACTATAAATAGAGCTTCGAACGCTCTTACCTAACATACCTAGTATGAGCCTAAAAATCTAATACGAGTATCAAAACCTTAATCTTTCAAAGTTTGGGTTCTCTCTGATTAATTTCTGTTCTCGTTTTGTTTCCGAGTTCTTTCACTGCTAAAAAGCTTGAAGCTTTGACTCCTATACAACTAAGTTGAATCCCTGTTTGGTCCGCTGCACATAAGGAGGTCAGTATACCTTCACTCCCTTTCTTTTGATTGTTTTATTCGAGACAATGAATCTACTATTGTCATTCTATTGACTGCTCTCATTTATAATGTTGTCATTAGTTTATGATTGCTGGTTCTAGCTCATTATAATTTGCTACTCATTTATGGTTGAGTACTAAGCTATTATAAGTCTCGAACCAGTTTGATTGGATTATTATGTGACCTTGATGACTGTTACTCGGAATCAAATGGCATATACCATTAAGGTTATTGATGTCCCTTGATAGTTTCCTCTACTTGTTCTGACTTCATATTCCTCAAATGTTCTGTTTGATCTTCATGCCTACCACACTAAACTTGTTAGTGTAGTTTGTTATCCTATGGTTGAAGTTGTTGTTTTTGATGATTTAAACTAAAAGGGATATGAATACTCAGTGTTTAATCCTTTACTACTGTCACGACCCAAAATCCCAACCATGATCGTGATGGCGCCTCATATGAAGACAAGGCCAACCAATTCAAAATAAACTTCATTCAAACAGTTAAACAATACGAAAATAATATAAGTACGGTTTAATAACAGTAATTTACGGAAAAATATAGTGAACCATCCCGACTACAGCCCGAACTGGGGTGTCACAAAGTCATGAGCAACTAATGAAAATCCTAATAATAAGATTACTATTACAATATCTTTGGCACAATTGTTTGAAGATAGTGGGAACAACAAGATAAAAGAGATACGGGGCTGCGGACGCCAACAGCTACCTCGTAGTCTCTGAATCACCGCTCGGACAGTCGTAGTCAATGCCTCGGAGCGGAATCAATAACGCCTGAATCTGCACACATGGTACAGGGAGTAATGTGACTACTTCCAACTCAGTGAGTAGCACATATAAATAATGGCTGAAAGTAAGGAAACACGTAAGGCACAAGGCAATGCATAATGAAGCAGTAAATCATTATTTAAAAACAGTAAATCAGTAAGAAATCATTTAAAAATCTTCCCAGCTCTGGTTACCAGTTGCCATTGTTACCAACTGTAACCTACAGTTGTCATTGTTACCAACTATAGTATTCATGGGCTCAGTATCAATCTCACAGCTCTGGTTACCAGTTGTCATTGTTACCAACTGTAATATCTCTGGTTACCGGTTGTCATTGTTACCAACCGTAACCTACAGTTGTCATTGTTACCAACTGTATTATCTTTAGTTACCGGTTGTCATTGTTACCAACCGTAACCTACAGTTGTCATTGTTACCAACTGTATTATCTCTGGGTACCCTGAACTCACTGGGGTGTACAGACTCCGGGAGGGGCCCCTTACGGCCCAAGCGCTATATCAAGCCACCTCGTGGCATACATCTAGGCCCTCGGCCTCATATCAATCAAGCCACCTCATGGCATATATACAGTATATCAGGCCCTCGGCCTCATATCACTCAGTAAAAACTCACACCTGGCCCTCGGCTGCACTTAGTCAGAAAATCATCATAAGCCCCTCGGGCATAGTAAAACAGTAGTTCTCAGCCCAAACATCATTTCAAATATTGTGTAAATCTCAAAACTGAGTAAAAAGTGGCTGAGTTGTACAACAGTGGGAACAACATGACTGAGTTCAAGTAATAAGTACAAATAGTGATAAAAATCCCCGAAGGGTTCAAACAATTGGCACGAAGCCCAAATGTGGCAATCAGCCCAAAACATGATGATATCAAATAGGTTTCAATCAAATATGTAGTAAAACCCATCAATCGGGACGGACCAAGTCACAGGCCCAGTAGTAAACGACCCCACGCTCATCATCGAGCGTGTGCCTCATATCAATATAGCACTACGATTTGCAAATCCGGGGTTTCGAACCCTCAGAACATCATTTACAATCACTACTCACCTCAAACCGGCTAAATCCTTAGACCGCGACGCCTTTGCCCTTCGAATTGGCCTCCACGTGCGTCGAATCTACCCAAATTCAGAATAATTATGTCATAATATGTTGAGGGAACAAAGCCCAAGCGAAAACTGTCAAAAATATTAAGAAATCCCAAAATTTGCAAAACCCGAGCCCCGGGCCCACTTCTCGAAATTCAGTAATTTCCATCCCAACGGGTTCCTTATCTCCTCACGAGTTCAACCATACAAAATTTATCGAATTCCGACATCAGATCGACCTCCAAATCTTAAAATCTAACTCAAGGGTTTTTCACAATTTTCCCAACTTAAATCACCAATTTAATTGCTAAAAACAGTGATAAACTGAGGTAATTCCTCAAAAATTGAGTTAGGAACACTTACCCCGATGTTTTTCCTTGAAAATCTTCAAAAAATCCATTCAAGATTAGTTGCAATCCAAGTTCTATAGCTCCAACTATATTCAAGATGGCAAAAATTCCCTCTTTTAAGAATTCGTCCAAGAAAATCTCTTTTGGATATAGTTTTTGAGGTTGATTTGTTGTGATTTTATGGTGTTTGGAGGTGTTTATCTTTGTGGAAAATGAAAATGGGTTTTGCATGGCAAATGGGCACTTATTTCTATTCATAAAGAGGTCAAAAATCGGAACAATAAAACTTTCAGGTGTTCAAAATGCTGTTTGCATTCTGGTCGCATAATCAGAATGCTGTTCGAATTTTTGACATTGCAATCTGCTACACTTTGCTGCGTAGCATTCTGGTCGCATAATCAAAATGCTGTTCGTATTTTGGTCGCATTTTTGTCATTGCAATCTGCTACACTTTGCTGCATAGCGTAATCAAAAATGCTGCGTAGCATAATCAAAATACTGTTCGCATTTTGGACAGCATGCGTAGCATTTCTAACATTTATGTAGATTTTCCTTTCCAACGATGAAATAGTCCGTTTAACCACCCAAAACTCACCCGAGGCCTCCGGAAACTCAACCAAACATGCCAACATATCCCATAACATTATTCAAACTTATTCCAACCATCGGAAATCCCAAAACAACCTCTCAACAACAAATTCGCGTTGGATTCAAGCCTAAGGATTTCAAAATCTTCTAAATCGCTCTTTTGATCTAAACCCAACCAAACTACGTCCGAATGACCTGAAATTTTTCACACAAGTCATAAATTACATATCGAAACTACAGTAACTTTCAGAATTCCATTCCGACCCTCAGATCAAAATCTCGCCTATCAACCGGAAATCGCCAAAATTCTAACCTCGCCAATTCAAGCCTAATTCTACACGGGATCTACGAAACCAATTCCGATCACACTCCTAAGTCATAAATCATCTCCCAAAACTAATCGAATCGTCGGAATTCACATCCGAGCCCTCTAACTCATAAGTCAACATCCGGTTGATTTTTCCAACTTAATCCTTCTTAAAAGAGACTAAGTGTCTCATTTCTTACCAAATTCACTCCGAACGCAAACTACTCAACTCGATCACATAAAACACGGATAACGAAGCGTAAATGAAGTAGGAATGGGGAAGACGGAGTGGTAACCAGCGAGACGACTAGTTGGGCCGTTACATTCTCCCCCACTTAAACAAACGTTCGTCCTCGAACTGGTGAAGAATCATACCTGAAGTCTCAAATAGGTGAGGGTATCTGCTCCGCATCTCCCGCTCGGTTTCCCAGGTAGCCTCCTCCACGGACCGACCTCTCCATTGAACCTTCACTGAAGCTATCTCCTTGGACCTCAACTTTCGAACTTGACGATCCAAAATCGCCACTGGCTCCACCTCATAGGTCAAATTATCATCCAACTGAATCGTGCTAAAGTCCAAAATATGAGACGGGTCTCCAATATACTTTCGGAGCATCACAACATGAAATACTGGGTTCACACTCAACAGACTGGGTGGCAAAGCAAGTTCATAAGCCACCTCCCCGACTCTTTGAAGCACCTCAAACGGCCCAATGAACCGAGGACTTAGTTTCCCCTTCTTCCAGAATCTCATAACACCTTTCATGGGCGAAACCTTCAGCAAGACCTTCTCGCCAACCATGTAAGACACATCTCGAACCTTCCTATCGGCATAACTCTTTTTCCTCGATTGTGCTGTACGGAGGCTCTCCTGGATTGTTTTCACCTTCTCTAAAGCAGCCTGAACCAAGTCAGTCCCTAATATCCTAGCTTCGCCGTGCTCGAACCAACCAACCGGAGATCTACACCGCCTCCCATACAAAGCCTCATATGTAGCCATTTGAATATTTGACTGATAGCTGTTGTTATAAGCGAACTCTGCAAGAGGCAGAAACTCATCCCATGAGCCTTCGAAATCAATAGTGCATGCCCGTAACATGTCCTCGAATATCTGGATGGTACGCTCGGATTGCCCATCTGTTTGAGGATGAAATGCTGTGCTTAATTCCACCTGAGTACCCAACTCCCTCTACACGACTTTCTAGAACTGCCAAGTGAACTGAGTACCTCTATATGAAATGATAGAAATTGGAACACCATGCAGCCGGACAATCTCTCGGATATAAATCCTTGCCAACCGTTCTGAAGAATAGGTAGTACACACAGGAATGAAGTGCGCGGACTTGGTCAGCCAATCTACCATCACCCAAATAGCATCGAAATTCTTCAAAGTCCGTGGGAGTCCAACAACAAAGTCCATAGTGATCCGCTCCCATTTCCACTCGGGAATAGCTATCTGCTGAAGCAAACCACCCGGCCTCTGATGTTCATATTTTACATGCTGACAGTTGAGACACCGAGCTACGAATCCCACAATATCCTTCTTCATCCTTCTCCACCAATAATGTTGCTTCAAATCCTGGTACATCTTTGCGGCACCCGGATGAATAGAATACCGTGAGCTATAGGCCTCCTCCAGAATCAACTCTCGGAGCCCATCCACATTGGGTACACAAATTCGGCCCTGCATC
>MCJB01053036.1:0-21044 GCA_002018475.1 Nicotiana obtusifolia
TTTATGGCCTGCTTTACCACAATTATAGAGTGCCCTTGAATTTTTTCTTGTTAGGATACTTCTCCTTTCCAGAAGGCCTCTTCCTTTTCTTGTTCTTTTTCGGAGCATCATCTTCAATGACATTTTCCCCTTCACTCGGTGAACTCTTACGGTACTTCTTCTCAGCAGATTTATTATCTTCCTCGATCTTGAGACGAATCACAAGATCCTCCAACTTCATTTCCTTTCTCTTGTGCTTAAGATAATTCTTAAAGTCTTACCATGAGGGTGGCAACTTTTCAATCATTGCAGCCACTTGGAATGCTTCATTCACTACCATGCCTTCAGCAATAAGGTCATGGAAGATAAGTTGAAGCTCTTTTACTTGGGTTCCAACGGTTTTTCCATCCACCATTTTGTAGTCTAGGAATTTGGCGACCACAAACTTTTTCAAGCAAGCATCTTCGGTTTTGTACTTCTTTTCAAGTGCACTCCATAATTCTTTGGAGGTCCCTATTGCACTGCAGACGTTGTACAAGTTATCTTCTAAGGCACTCAAAATGTAGCCTTTGCACAAGAAATCAGCCTGTTTCCATGCCTCAATTATCATGAATTTTTCATTGGCCGGCATATCAGCAGCAGGCTCAGGAGGGTCTTTGTTGGTGAATTTTTGCATACCAAGAGTGGTAAGCCAAAAGAACATTCTCTGCTGCCATCCTTTAAAATTAACACCGGTGAACTTTGCAGGTTTCTCAGCCGTTGGAATAGCGGTACGGGTTGTTGGTGCAGCATTAACAGAAGAAGTAGTATTTCCACTTGCCATTTCTTTTCACTGTCAAAAATTGACAAACTGACTTAATAATCAGAATAGCAAAATAAAATTTCCAACAGCAACGATGAATTTTTTATGTTCTTCAAATCGTTGTACAAGTATGAACAGTAGTATTCCAACGAAGTTTTTATGTCTTCAAGTCAGAATACAAAAATTCATACGGAGTAGAAAACCATACAAGTTTTAGTCTCCAAAAAAAACAGATTAATATAAACAAAAATATAATTTTCCATAAGATTGTTAGCAATATTAATCAGTATACGTTTAATTTGTTAAACACTTAGTAAAACAGTATAGCAACAAAAACTGTAAAACAGTAGGAAATTGGAGAAGAACAGTAATAAATTAGAATATAATCGAGCCCACTTAGTTCAAAGTGTGTCCTTAAGGAAATTATTCCCCTCACAATACTCGAAGTTACTGGAATATCCCCTCCCAGGATAGAACGATTATCTTACCAGAATAGTAGTACTCCAATTCTGTAATCAGTGAACCACTTGACAGGAGTATATCATACAGAACTTTTTATGGCAGAAAGTTTTAATAGCAGATAAAAAAATTTCATTTGAATTCTGGAAAAACATCAAGTATTTATAGCCATTAAAGTACTGATTTTGAATGTTTGCAACCATTCAGATCAGTCACCAGGTTGGAGGTACTGATGGATTGCGGGTCAGGGTCGATCCGCTTTAGATGGATTCCTATTTATTAAATAATTAATTAATTAAATAAATAATTAAGGAAATTTTTTTCCAAAAAGATAATCAATCAATCGATCTTTGACAATCCAAATCCGAATCCGAATCCAAAGCCGTAGCGTAGCCGTAGCCGTAGCCGAAGCCGAAGATGTTTGCAACCATTCAGATTAGTCACTAGGTTGGAGGTACTAATGGATCGCGGGTCAGGGTCGATCCGCGTTAGATGGATCCTATTTATTAAATAAATAATTAATTAATTAAATAATTAAGGAAAATTTTGTCCAAAAAGATAATCAATCAATTGATCTTTGACAAACGAAGCCGAAGCCGAAGTCGAAGCGAGCGACGACGACAACTGCGCGAGGGGTCCTTTCCTCTTCAATCCTTTTAGCAACTAGAGAAGGTGTAATGTAATATATACACCTCTATTTTTCTTTCTTTTTCCTATGTGAGACAAACGCTTTAACCAAAGCAAAAAGGGACCTTTTACATTCTCGTCACATTTTATCCCGTCATTTCCCATACACCTTTATTGATACCCAACATGAGGTAGGTGGAAATGGTGATTATTTTCTATTTTCAAGACTTTGATAGTCGAATTGCCATTCAGGGTCGATCCGCGTTAGATGGATTTCTATTAATTAAATAATTAATTAATTAATTAAATAATTAAGAAAAATTTTGTCCAAAAAGATAATCAATCAATCGATCTTTGACAAATCCAAATCCGAATCCGAATCCGAATCCGAATCTGAATCCGAAGCCGTAGCCGAAGCCGAAGATGTTTGCAACCATTCAGATCAGTCACTAGGTTGGATGTACTGATGGATCGCGGGTCAGGGTCGATCCGCGTTAGATTGATTCCGATTTATTAAATAATTAATTAATTAAATAAATAAATAATTAATTAAATAATTAAGGAAAATTTTGTCCAAAAAGATAATCAATCAATCGATCTTTGACAAACGAAGCCGAAGCCGAAGCCGAAGCGAGCGACGACGATAACGGCGCGAGGGGTCCTTGCCTCTTCAACCCTTTTAGCAACTAGAGAAGGTGTAATGTAATATATACATCTCTATTTTTCTTTTTTTTTTTATGTGGGACAAACGCTTTAACCAAAGTAATAAGGGACCTTTTACATTCCCTTTACTTTTTATCCCGTCATTTCCCATTCACCTTTATTGATACCCAACATGAGGTAGGTGGAAATGGTGATTATTTTCTATTTTCAAGACTTTGATAGTCGAATTGCCATTTTTAAGTCCTTTCTTTCACGAAAAGCAGTTATGTGCTTCATCTAAAGAAAGCAAAGAAATTGAGGCAAATCTATGAATTTTGTCTTCAATGAAAAATACAACTCATTCGTTTAAAGAGATAGAAATAAAGAGGGAGTGATAACAATGGTTGGTGAGCTTTGAAATTGATGGTTTTATTGGTTAAAATACTGAACAGACAATTCATTGATTCTCATGCTACATTATTCTCCTTTAGCAATCATAACGCCCACGCAAATAGAAACATATCAAGAATTTTAGCATTACTGTGTTTGATAACTATGGTTATAGAAAATTTAAACATTGAACTTCGCGTAGTTTAGAAAGGACAAACTGGGGAAATCTTACTTCAAATGTTGAAATGGTGTTCGATATTCGTTTTGACGGAAAATCCTATTTTAGGAGGTATAATGTATTTTTTACAAAAACAATCATATTCGACGTTTAAACTAGAAATTCAGGATTAAAAATAAAAAAAGTATTAACTACCCACAACAATCTTTAATACTTATCTTTGATTCCTTGTATCCTTTATTACTCAAGGAGAATATATTTGTAATTTTGAAGTATATGGTTAAATGTAAATTACACTGCCTCCACCCCAATAATCTAACCTTCTTTTTCTTTTTTTTTGAGTTACCCAAAAAAAGCTTGATCTTTTGAAAAAATATCTCTCCAACAATTCAAAAGACTACTAGAAGCTATTATTGTTTGATATCATTTAAAATTTGGTTGACATTTTTAGAATAACTACTCCAATTTATTCCATTTTTAATTTATATTATTTAAATATTTCTATAACAATCTTAGATGGGTCAAAATCTATCTCTAAAATACTTAAGTCGGATGGCATTAGCGAAACATTCCCAGGCCGCCACGTGTCGAAGTGGCTTAATGAACAATGAAGGCCGCGGTCGAAGAGTCGGCAAGGACTGAGGACGAGGAGTCATCAAGGATCGAGGCCAAGGTTGAATACCGTTGACAGTTGTAACAACTAGTTTCAAGATAGGACATTAAAGAGAATATTCTAGGAACATGTTCCTTATAAATAGATAGAGACACAATGATAGGGGACATGAAATATTCATTTGTAAAATACACTTTGACTTTATTGAGAGAATCTGGTCTTATTACATGCATATAAAAACAACCTTTTTACTAAGATTCTTATCAACATTTATCCGAGAATAACTCGAATATTCAAAGGCTGATCTATCATTCATCGTTGTCAGAAAGAACATCCACTAATTTCATCCTTTCTCGGGTGACCCATATGTTTTATTTGCATAAATGACATTTATTGCTATTCATCACTATTTAATGCTACATTTCTTCTTCTCGGGTCCTTGAATATTGTCATTATTGTGTACCATCATAACCTTTGGAATAGATATACGTGTTATTTATTATCATACTGAGAATTTCGTCTTTAGGGTATTATTATTAACTCAGATTAATCCCTATTTGCATAAATTTAATTAGTGGAACCAAGGTTGATATTTTTGGTCAAATAATTTGGCGCTGTCTGTGGGGATTTTTTAGTTAATTTTTTAGTTTTCTTTAGATCTACAACTAACGCAAGTCACTAACCTCACAAACCCCAAGATCTTCTTCTTTCTTTGTATGTACAAAACCTACATAGCAGGTAACCAAGGAGAAAAGACAAAAGTAACAGGTGATTTCCCTAACAGCCTCATGAACGCTATCAACAAGAGCTGTGAAAGAGTAGGTGAGGACATGATGCCCACCGCCTCCCCTAGGCACGAGAGGTCGCCTCCCCCCCATTGTAGCATAACAAAACCCAATAGAAAAGGGGCCTCTACGTCCGCAGAGGAAGGGATGCCCCCATCTGTGAAAAAGCTCCTCGAAGCATGGCTGACCGATACACTAGTGAGCGTGCTCAACAAACCCGTTCCAGGTACGACTACAAAAACTACAAGAGCTTGCATGATACAACGAGCAGACGAACAGTGTAACCAACCAAACCCTCTGACAACGGGTATAACTCAAAATATTACTAACAGTGCAGGTGACAACGCCCTCGATACCATTCAAAAGAGGATGGAGGAAATGAAGAATGAAAGTAAAGCTCTGAGACCAGATGAAAGAACACAAAGAATGAGTCGACAAGATATCGGGTGCTCCTAAGCTGTTGCAAAAAAATGATACCGGCATGTTCATAAAGCAGTCATACAACGATGAAGCAGCCCCGCATGCCATAACAAAGACCTTCAAAATGCAGCCCTACCTTAGGATATACGACGGAACGACCGATCCTGAAGATCATGTGACCCATTTCGTCACCGCCGTGAAAGGCAACGACCTTGCCAAGGAACAAGTGTCCTTTATTTTACAAATAAATATTTCATGTCCCCTATCATTGTGTCTCAAAATATTTATAGGAAACATGTTCCTAGAAACCCTAATAGTACAAGGCCGAAGCAAGGGTAAACAACATATTCACTGTCAAGCAGTCCTTGGGAGAAGGACTGAGGACTTCGTCGCCCAATTTAACATAGTAAGGATGACTCTGCCGAACGAGTCCGAGGGGATGGCGGTTGCAGATTTCCTGAACGGGTTGAGTAGAGATGGTTCAAGAGCAACTAGAAAACTGTTGAGCCGGTTGATGAAATATCCTCCAACCACTTGGGACGCAATGCATAATGCTTATTGTGCCAAAGTCCGAGCAGATGAAGACGCAATGGACCAACTCATCGGCTCATCTTTGTACAAGATGAGTCCAGAAAAGAATGAAGAGACAACATCAGGAGGGATCACCTGGTCTCTCGACCCAACACAAAAGGACACCACATACGTCAGGGTGCACGCCACACCTTCCCTGCGCTATGAAGAAGGCCTATCCAGGCCGAGGACAAGGAATCACCTTTCCTTTATTATCTGCTCACAATTTTTGCGTGTCACCTAAAGAAATAGTCTATGCTCTTGAGAAACTCGGAACAAAGGTAAAGTGGCCACCAAAGATGAGGTCAGATCCGAGCACCAGAAAATCTGACGCCCTCTATGAGTTCCACCAGGAACGTGGGCACAAAACAGAATATTGCATCGCCTTTAGGAAAGAAGTCTTAAACCTGTTGTGGCAGGGACACCTCAAAGAGCTGCTAAGCGATGAGGGGAGAAATAACTTCGCCAGAGGACGTGAACACCAAGGTCCGCCAAAGCCGCCATCACCAGCTCGTACTATCATCATGATCATCGGCGGCTCATCCATTCTCAATCTACACTCAACAATGAGTAGAAGAGGTCGTTGGAAGATAGTACCCAACTATGAGTCGGGGTCGATTCCTAAAGGAGCTAACAATGGGTGTTAGAGTGTATACTTGATGAGTGAAGACGAAATAACTTAAATACACTTCCAATCACGTTGGTTTTGCAAATTACTTCTATAAACTACACTATCAATGCTCAATTAGAGAAATGAAACAAGAGAGTGACTAATTATTTTCAGTTGTTTTTAAATAGGTAAAAAGCCTAGGAATGTAATATTCGCATAGGTGTTCGCCTAATGGGTTAATTACGTTAACACTTATTTTATTGATTGGGGTGTATTATAGCTCTCAACTCTAAGTTACCCACTCAATACCTTTCGGAAAAAGAGGTATGAGCTCAAGTTGGGTTTTTCTTATCTCTAGTTCAAAACCTTTAATTAGGCTAGTCAAATCCTTAACTAGCCAAATTTCTTGTGAGCCAAGTTTTCCTAGACCAGGTCCTTCTTTCTCAAGTAAAGACCAAGTCAAAAAGGAATGAATCAATGTTTCCAACCATTAATTCTAAAATTAAAGCATTAACAAGGTTAAATAAACAAGCATTAAATTAAATACTCATAAGGTTTATACATTAGGGTTGGGTCACAACCCTAGTAAGTATCTAGCTACTCATAGTAGAAAATGAAGTAAACAAAGTGAAATACTAATTAAATCCATAATATAAAATTAAAATGATAAACTATGATGTTTTTGTCCCAAAATGATCACAAATTACCCAAAATGGTAAACTAAAACGGCTATGTCACGACCCAAAATCCCAACCTGGTCGTGATGGTGTTTCTCATGAAGACAGGGCCAGCCGATCCCACTAAACTTTGCTCAATCAGTTAAATAACAAGAAAATAATATAAATGCGGTTTAATAATAGTCAATTGCGGAAAATATAGTAAACCATCCCGACTACAGCCCTCAGATCGGGGTGTCACAAAGTCATGAGCCACTACTGAAGGCCTAATGATAAGATCAACAAAAGAAAAGAGATACGGGGCTGCAGACGCAAGCAGCTACCTCGTAGTCTCCGAAGCTTCACTCTGGCAGTAGTAGTCAGTACCTCAGAGCGGGACCGTTAATGCCTAAATCTGCACACGAGGTGCAGGGAGTAGTGTGATTACTTCCAACTCAGTGAGTAATAAATATAAATGAGAACTGAAGGTAAGAAACATATAATACTCAAAGCAATCCACAATGGAGCAACAAAAACATAAACATCTCACTAGATAACGTGAAGTAAAGGGAACAGTCACACAATCAAATATGCAATGTGATGCAATGCAATGCAATGCTATGCAAGTCATGACTATCGTGGCGGACGTGCCACCCGTTCCCTGGGTACCCGGCGCTTACTGTGGATAGTTCAGTAGCGCAATATATATATCGTGACGGCGTGTCACCCGATCCATGCATGTCATATGTCGTGGCGGCGTGCCACCCGATCCATTTAAACCATTTGAAAACATCATTTGAGTTTCAAAACCAAGTTGATGATATGAATCATCCAACAACAATACCCTTGAAGGGTTCACATAACTGGCGATATGCCAAATAACACCCCTGGAGGGTCCACATAACCGGCGAGATGCCAATGCGATGCAATAAACAATGACAGATACCCCTGAAGGGTTCATACAACCGGCGCGAAGCCCAAATATGGCAAGTAGCCCAATTCACAAAGACATCAGTTTGATTTCAATCAAATATATAGTGGAAAACAACATTCGGGATGGACAAAGTCCAAATCCCCATAAGTGAACAAACCCATGCTCGTCATCGAGCATGTACCTCACCTCAACATGGCTCTGTGAGGTGCAAATCCGGGGTTTCGAACCCTCAGGACGTCATTTACAAGTATTACTCACCTTAACCCGTCTAAATCCTTAGCCCGCGTCGCCTTTGCCCTTTGAAGTGGCCTCCTCGTGCGTCGAATCTATCCAAATTCAATATAATTACGTCACAGTATGCTATGGGGGCAAGCCCAAGCGAAAATAATCAAATTTACTAAGAAATTTCGAATTTAGCAAAACCCGAGCCCCGGGCCCACGTCTCAAAATTCAGAAATCATCATTTCGACGGGTTCCTTATCTCTTTACGAGCTTACCCATATAAGATTTGTCGGATTCCGACTCCGAATCTACCTCAATTCCCAATTTCATATTTTCAGAAATTGAGAAGAACCCTAGGTTCTTCTCTTTCACAAATTCGTGAATTTACAATGGGATTAAACATGGAAATCTTAGTCTAGGAGGGATTTTAGGGCATAGAATACTTACCCGATGTTTTTCTTGAGATTCTCTCTCTATTTGTTCCCAATCTTCACTTTAATCTTCTTCTTCTTAAAAAGCCCCCAAATACTTCTAAGGTGTTGCAATCCCTTTTTCTTGCAAGATAAATCACGAAAATCTACTTTGCATGTGTGTTAGAGGTTGATTTATAGCGGTTCTTTGTGTTTGTAATTGAATTCTCTCGTGGGTGTTGAGTTACGTATCTGAGATATGCACAAATGGATCCTAGGTCCTATTTATAGAGGGTTAAAATCGGGCAAAAAGAACTGAAGCAGGGTCATTTCGCGACCCCTTTTGCAAATTCGCGGTTTGCGTTTCTCACATGCGAATCGCTTTTCCATCGCGGAATGAGCAAAAGGATGCCCAGGCTTCTACCCTATTTCGCGACGTCCAGGTGAGATTCGCGGCTCGCATTTCACGTTCGCGAATCGTGAACTCACCGCGAAATAGCTCCTCATGTTCTGCCCGTGTTCGCGACCCCTCATGTCCATTTTGTGGTTCGCTTTCTCAACATGCGAACCGCTTTTTCGTCGCATTTTCAACCTGAAGCTTCTACTTCAGTTCGCGATGGCCTGGTAGGTTTCGCGGATCGCATGTCAAGTTCGCGAACCGTTTTTTTGGTCGCGATTTTTCACCTGATTTCTGATCTCTATCTGGTTTTACAAAATTTAGCCTAACTTTTTCATAACAGAGTCCGATTTGGACGATTCTTTTTGCTACGGCTCCGTAATTTTGATACGGAGCTAATGCCTCAAAAAAATTGAATTTGGAGATCGTTTACTAATTTTTAATTTAATTAAACCAGAAGACATGAAGTTAACGCTCTATAAAGCGACGAATTAAGTCCCTTCGGCTATTCAAATTCATCCGAGACCCCCGGAACTTTATCTGAACATGCACACATGTCCTAAAATCTCATTTAAACTTGTTCCAATCATCTGAACTCTAAAATAACTATCGTATTGTCAGGTTTGCATTAGATTTGACCCTACGGACTCCAAGGATTCTTAAATCGATCCTTTGATCCGAACCTGACCAAACCATGTTCGAATGGTCTGAAATTTTGCACGCAAGTCTTAAATTGAATAACGAAACTACATCAACTTTCGGAATTTCATTCCGACTTCCGGATCAAAATTTCACCTATCGACCGAAAATTCAAACTTCACCGACTATACTTCGAGTGCAACTCACTCAACTTTATTCCATTTAATATAACTAATGAAATAAATCGGGGCATAAACTGGGTCATCACAGGCTACAGCTAAGAAAACTTCAAAACTTGACCTAAAAAAGTGATTCCTGTCTATTTATAATGGCCCAAAATTCGCTGACAAAAAAATCCTTCGAGAGGATCAACAGTCGCACAATTCCATGTGCGGTCTGCACATTGCTTGAGTTAGGGATAGATTTTGCAGCTGCACAATCTGATTTGCGGCTGTATTTCAGCTTCTGCAGCAGCACAATTTTTGTGCGGTCCGCACTTCAGCCAAGGCTTTAGTCTTGGTCATTTTGCACACGCTCCAAACTTTTTGAATTCTTGTCAGTGCGATCATGTTCTGAGGTCGCACATATTGTGTGCGGTCCGCACTTCTACTTCAATTACATTAGGGCTTCTACATCAGATCTGCGGCTGCAGAGAATTCTGTGGTCCTCACTTGCTTATACATCCACAGAAATACTTCTGCGGACCGCACTTCTGGTCTGCTGTGCCCCTTCTTTCCTTGTGTATCGGCACACTCCTTTTTTAGTTGAATTTCTTCATTTGAGCCCATATCTCCAATATTCCCACAATTTTCATACTTTCATTAGTTTTGGGAACATAAATCAACACTTTCATACTACAATAAAAGTAAAAAGGTACTAATAAGTGGTCAATATCCACACTTATCAACTCCCCCAAACTTAAGTCTTTGCTTGTCCTCGAGCAAATAGATTAGTTCCCACCTCCTCAGAGTAGGGCTGCTTATCGAGCGGATCGGACGGTTATTTATTCTTAATTGTTCGGCTATCGGTTATCGGCTTTTAAATGTATTAATATGCTAGCCATCCAATAAGATATACGGTGGATTGGTATCGGTTTAGTTATTATCAACTTATTTTAATATGTATTGGTCCTTCGTGTTACATTGTTAATAGTAAAACTAGCAAAAAGCTAGTTTAATTTGCATGTTATAAATTCCCATCATTTTTCACCATACCTTCAATGGTACCAGTGCCAATGAAAGTCATATTATCAAGTCATAACCACAAGCCATTGCTATTTTCTTTTGGCCAACAATTCAGTCCATCTGGTGGCATAAGGATCTCATTTACCTATATATTTATAACATGCAAACAAAGAGATTGCTGGCATGTTATAGGTTTGAGCAACATAAAAAAATGGAAATTCTTCAACAGTAATGCAGTCTGCACATTCTTTAGCTAACATAACAGTTAACACTTCCTAACATGAAAATTACATCCGTCAAAATGAGTCCAGAATACAACTAGAGATAAAATAGAAATTTAGACATAAAATCTAGAACAACTGGAGACATCCAAAATACAACTGCTAGCTAACTGTGTTTCAATTTCTACAACTTCAAAATTCAAACAACTTGCAATGATGAGAAGAGGAATGAGTTGAGGAGCAGCAGATTCAATTGATGCAGCAGCTCGAACATCCATACTGTTCCAGAAATACAAGTCCATATTGTTACCAAATAAATACAGAAATATTGTATCACACCCTAGACTTTAGTACAAAAATAAATACAGAAATATTATTCTAGAAAGTATGCTTGAATGTCCAACTTGTAGACAAAATGTTATTCAAGCATAGCCAACAAGATAAAATGTAATTTACAAGTCCATACTGTTCCAGAAAAGGGGCAATCACAGTATAAAGCCAGACTACCTCATAAACTAGTTCAACTAAAACTTGGAACTAAGCACTAACACACATGAGTCATGCGATAAATATATTAACAGATTTATTAATACTCTATTATAATTTGAATTCTTACCAGATATATTAACACTATACGCCAATTACGAAAGGGTCTTTGCCAACGCTAGCTAAATCGAAGAAAAAAATATATAATAATGATTCATGCGATAAATATAAGCATATCCACAACACTAATATACAACCAATATAGTAACAAAATTATTACCTTGTTCAAGCTGCTCGATTTATCAAGATCTTCCTCAACACTAACAAGTTGTATTAATTTTTTATTTTAAAGCCAATTTTGAAGACACACTAGAGTTTGCACCAATTTAGGTGTTAATGAACTCCTAAATGAATCAAGAAGACATCCTCCCGTACTAAATGCACATTCGGATGTCGTACTTGAAATCAGAGCAGCTAATACATCACGAGCCATCTTCGCAAGAATAGAAAATCTAGCTGAATTCAATTTCCACCGGAGAATCACATCAAATTCTTTAGTGTCATCCTCAATTTCTTCACCAAAATATTTATGTAACTTTATTCTAGTATCCACACCTCCACTCACAGTTTTATATTTTTTTAGATCTTGCATTAGTGATTCTAAAAGTCCTATATTTTGGGTGCTTACTTGACTGCCAGAAAGCCCGGAAGTAGAAGTGTCCAATGAAGAACAATCTGAAGATGAAGCAAGCGTACTCACTAAATAATGAAGCCATGTACTTCTTCACTTATGCTTGTATAGTTGCCCCCGGATCTTCACCAAACATCTTTAGAAGTGCATTAGCTAACTATTCGAGCTTGTAAATGGATCCAAAATAAATCAGATGAAAATTATCTTGTTAATTTTCCTGGATCATCCCACTACTTATCAAACTATTCTTTAATTTTTTTGCTGTTTCACTTACAATTGTATCTTTATTTGCTAGCAATTTCTTCAAATAAACAGCAACCGCACAAATTTCAAGAAAATGATATTTGATGTAACATAACGTGATCCAGATATTTTCAAAGTAAGAAGATAGAAGATTTCAAGAAACTTTGTAATTCTTTTTACATTCTCCCATTCACTACTCAAAAGTTCAAATATAGAAATTCCAACTTCAATATAAAAATGCTCAAGATAATGTCTCAGGCCATTTTCACTAGAAGCATAATGTGAAAATGCACTTTCAAATTCAACAACCCTACACAACATCAAGTAGGTGGAATTCCACTTAGTTGGAACATCCAAGCATAAAGTTGTTTTTACAATTGAGTTATTCATCATCAAAACATTCTTGAAACCTCTTCAACCTCGCTGGACTGCCTAACATATCTCACCCATGCCTAACACGTTTAATAGACGTTGAAGATTATACTAAACCACCCCGGACCACAAGATTCATGATGTGATCCATACATCTCATGTGAAGGTGATTACCGTTCATCAAATTAGTTCTCATTTTTGTTAATTGCTTAGACAATTCTTTTACCGTCACATCATTTGAGCTTGCATTATCAACTGTGACAGTAAAGGTCTTATTTATCCCCCACTCATGTTAGCACCTACCAATACCATTTTTTATATCTTCACCTTTATGGCTAACAATAGGACAAAAATTAATTATTCTCTTATGCATAGTCCATTCACTATCAATCCAATGGGCAGTGATACACATGTAATTGGTTCTGTGTATAGAAGTCCAGGTATCATTGGTAATAAATACTTTTTGTTTTATTTCTATAACAGACCTCTTCAATGTTTGCTTTTCTTTATTAAAAAGATCAAAACAATCCCTAGTTATAGTACTACGGGAATGGATCCAAAAATAAGGTTGCGCCACTTTCATAAAGTCTCTAAAATCTTCTTTCTCAATGAAGCTGAAAGGAAGCTCATCAACTACTACCATACGACATAACACATTCCTACACTCTTCTTGATCAAATTTTCAAGTAACAACAGCTACGTCACCCTGACTACCCCCCGGAACAGATGAAAAGCCTAAATTTGATTGTTTTTTTATCAACAATAGCAATTTAGGACACTTAAAACACATGAGAAAGAAGTGTCAACGTACCATCTTTTGTCTTAAAACAATACTCACAAAAGCAATAGTTCTTGCTTTTGTACTCCCTTCGAAAGTAATAATTTTGGTAAAATAATCGCACACAACAGATCTTTTTTTCCCTTTTTTGGTTATATTTGTCTCTGTTGTTTCAGATTGACTTATAGCATTTGAATTAGAAGCCACACTTTCACCTATCACCTTGTCACTTTGTATATTTTCAGCCACTATATAAGTCACTACAAAAAGAAAAGGAATGAATACAATGATAAAAAAGCTACAATCTTTTCGAAGACGAAGAAGCGTTTTTCATTTAGAACTGAATCGAAATCGAATTAGAAAGTAATTATTTCTAGACAAAGTATGACGAGGAAAATGGCATTCTTTTGCCACAAAATCCCTCTTTTAATCCCTAGAATAATTTTGACATTTAGAAACCATATAATGTCGCGAAACAAAAACTCATTGCAGGCGCCGTGATGGCACCTAGTCTCTAAAACTAAGTAAGCCAATTACTAGTAATGATCATAAAAACCTCCCAAGATTTGGTAATACAGAGTTACGAACTCTAGCTGAATACATGGAGTGATCTCAAGGATCGAAATAAAATACTGTTCAAATAACAACCGACAGTACAATATAAGGAAAGCAAGCTGACTCCACCCGATTCTGATATCTCCAATACCTGGCTCTGCACAAAAATGTGTAGAAGTGTAGTATAAGTACACCACGGTCGGCACCCGATAAGTATCAAGACTAATCTCGACGGTGTAATGACGAGGTACAGTCAAGATACTCACTAAATAAAATAACCTGTGCAGTATAGAAATATAAAGCTAATAGAAAGCAAAAATTAGTAAATGGCAACAAAATCTACTTGTAATATAACAGTAAAGCAATAAGAACACCGTGAAAATACCATTGAAACCAAACAAGGAATACAAAGGACAACCAACAAATCAAGTCGTTCTAACACAAGATTCACATCGAAATCATTTTGTGATACCTCATTTCATAGTCACAAGTCACGAGTCTCAACCCACCATCATATATTCAGGGTACCTCGTGCCCGTATCTCAAATCACAAGCGGACAGACAACTCATGTGCCAATATCTCAATCCGCCCGGCATGATCATAAGCTCACATTCACAATCCACCCGGCGTGGTCACAGGATCACAATCACAATCTGCTTGGGCGTCATAGGCTCACAATCACAATTTGCCCGGCATGGTCACAGGCTCACAATCACAATCTGCTCGGCATGGTCATAGGCTGACAATCATAATTTGTCTGGTATGGTCACATGCTCAATAGCAACATAAAGACGGATAATACAAGAACATATAGGCATAATCAATAAATGTCAAGTTTCATACTCCTAAGCTAGTGTAAGTGGCATGCTACGGTGTATGCTTGTGCTAGTGTAAGCTATAGTGTATGCTTGTACGAGTAATAGCTACCCATATCACTCCGCATAATAGCCACCCATATCAATAACACAATAGCCACCCTTATCACTCCATACATTTAACAACAGTGAAATGTCACCCTTATGCTCCGCATAACAACAACGGTAAAATTCCACCCTTATACTCCGCAAAACAACAATCAAACCACATAATAATTCACAAATGCTAACATCACAACAACACGACGTATCAACTCATAACACAAGTGCCCATAAGCCTCAACCTTTTCAAAGATCCAACAGTACCAATATTTCCATAACAAATAGCCCACGGCTCAAACACAATGTGTATAAAATCTCAATAACAACAAAACAAGCGGGAAAGTAACTCACAAAGAACAACACCCCCTTTAAACACAACTTCAATTTAAAATAGATTAATGACTTTCGATAACCTCAATTCCAATTAATTGTTTAAGGATAGACTCAATAGTGAAAGTATCTCCATGAAATGGCAAACTCTGGGTTCTAGTGTATGAATTAGGCCAACAATGAAAGAGAGATGGCACGAACTAGTACTATGTCTAAATGCATGAGGATAACCCAGCAACAAAAGGATATCATGTATAACAATTTCAACTAAGAGTAACTCAACAATGAAAGAGATCACATAATGATAAAAGTGGTAACAACTTCAAATAAAACATACAAGAGCTAACTCAACAAGTAAAGGATGTAACATATAATGATAACTTCAAATAAAGAATGTGATAGCAGACATGCGAATAAAAGATATAACATGCGCTAATAATTCCACATAAATACATAAAAAGAAGCCTAAGAGTCTAAACCGGTCAATTTTCACAAATAAGCCCGAGTACGTTTCGTCACCTCGCATACACGGCTTTCACATAAGACAATTAGCACAAACGACTCAAATCCTAAGGGGTAGTCCCCCACGCCCCCTCCCTCCATAAAGTTAGGCAAGATACTTAGCTTGAAGAAGCTAAACAAATTCTCTAAAATGACCTTCTCATTTGAAACAACCTTTGGACGGCTCAAATCTAGCCAAAATAACTTAATATCATAAAAAAAATCATAGGAATCAACTCCGGATAATAAACCGTCAATCT
This sequence comes from Nicotiana obtusifolia, assembly GCA_002018475.1. Classification (NCBI taxonomy): domain Eukaryota; kingdom Viridiplantae; phylum Streptophyta; class Magnoliopsida; order Solanales; family Solanaceae; genus Nicotiana; species Nicotiana obtusifolia. Next base: position 15,873 of record MCJB01053036.1, read on the forward strand.
TTAATGAAAATTAAAAAGTCAACCCAGAGCCTGCACCTCGGAACCTGATAAAATCCACAAATATGACAATGCATTCAATTACGATTCAAATCATACTAATTTCATCCAATTCCGACTCCGAATCGATGTTCAAAACTCAATTATTCTCTTTAGAAAAGTTTTTTTTATAAAACCCCCAATTCTCCAATTAAAACATAGATTAATTCAAAAATGAACTTCTATATTTATATTAAAATACAAATATTATAGTTAGATATCGATCCCCATGAAAAGACGAGAAGAACGCTGCGAAAATCACCTCAATTGGAGCTCTAGAACTTAAGATATGCTTAAAATACTGATTTTTTATACACTGGGATTTTTGCTTTTGCAACAAAAATCCGCACCTGCACTTTTTCAGCTGTCATTTTCGCTTTTGCGGACCATTTCTCGCACCTTTGGGGTCGCATATGCGGACCCAACTTCGCATCTGCAGAGCACCAACACCAGCTCTATTCTCCGATACTAAAATGAGCATAACTCCCTCATACGATGTCCAAATTTGACGATTCTTTTTGCTATGACTCCGTAATTATGGTACGGATCTAATGCTTCAATAAAAATAGGAATTGGATCTCGTTTTATTGATGTGGAATCATTTATGCTTGAAGAAACCAAGTCGAAACATAAAAAACGAGCGCAACACAACCCAAACCTAACCAAAACTCACCCGAGCCCCTCGAGACCACGTTCGATCGTACCAATAAGTCCAAAAACATAACGCGGACCTGATCGAAACCTTAAATCACATCAAACAATATCAAAACTACGAATCACATCTCAAATCAAACTTTATGAACTTATGAACTTTTAACTTCTACAACTTGCGCCGAATCATGTCTAATCAATCCGGAATGAAGTCAGATTTTGCATGCAAGTTTTAAAGAACACAACAGAGCTATACCAGTTCTCGGAACCGAAATACGGACCCAATATTAATAAAGTCAACTCCCGGTCAAACCTCTCAACCTTCCAAGCCTTCAACTTCCCAGTTTTTGCCAAAATGCATCAAATCAACCTACGGCAAAATCCAAATCCGGACACACTCCTTAGTTCAAAATCACCATGCGAAGCGATTGGAATCATCAAAATACCATTCTGGAGTCGTCTTCACAAAAGTCAAACTTCGATCAACTCTTTTCACTTAAACTTCTAAAACAAGAATTGTTCTTCCAAATCAATCCCTAATCATCCGAAAAACCGAACTTGACCACACACGCAAGTCATAAAATATAAAACGAAGCTACTCAAGACCTTAAGGTCATTAGATATAGGTAGTTGGATACTAGATTTTCCAAATACTTTACTTCTACTTCTATTACCACAGTGAAACTTTATTACATGGATTGCAACCGACCAAGGATTTGAGCATCACATTTACACATTGAATCTGAGTACTAATAGCATGTTCTATGCTTAGTGGAGTAAATGATAAATATATCTATGCAACACATTAGGGAATCTAAAATTGTAGCAGATATTTTTTCTAAATATGTTTATAATAATAAAGGTACAATAGTCACCTTCTTTTGTATTTGACTATTACATTTATTAGTGACCTTCAAATTAGGTACTAAGGAAAAGAGTCATACCTTGTACCAATATTTAGTCTTTATATATAAAGTATATCCACTTCACTTTCTGCTGCTAGTTATGGCCATAACTGACGACTGGGTTTTGATATTAGAGGTGACATATGGAGGAAACGAGGAAAATATTGGAGAAGAGAATGGGAGGCGAGAATGGCTTGGTTGTTTTTGTGGTGTTGATTGTTGCCTCAACCTTCAGAGAGTACAGAGTCTGATAGTGAAAGGCGACGCAAGAGGGAGAGGTAAGAGGGCTGGGTTCTGAGATTTGAGGGAAATTAGAAATTAGGAATTTAGATTTAAGGTTTCAAATAGTGGATAAGTGGAAGGGATATTTAACATACACATGGATAAAAATAAATAAATAAATATAAATATTCTTAACGAGTTAACAATTTATCCGATAATAAAATTAAATAATTTGCCCCCAAACCGATAAGTCGTTAATAACAAAATTTCTATATGTTCCCCACCCGTTAATCCAATAACCCGATACCAATAAGCCATTAAGCCACTTTTGCGGTTCAATTTTCGGTTTGAGCACCCCTACCTCAGAATTAAAGGTCATTATAGTGAGTCAATGGTGAGCCACATATTCAGTTGGGACCAACAATTCCACACACCTCTCATGCATTATCAACAAGGTGAAAAGTCAAATATCATGCACATATAGTTCTAATTGACATTTGAGCTTCAAGAATTGAATTTCTCATCAAGGACTCTTGTTCTATCATGTAGATCGTGGTGGACTCCAAACTATTCCTGCTCTACCGTCCATTTGCCAAGCGCACTTTAAAAGTTAGCACTCAATCTTAAGATTCATGAAAGATTCACTCTTTTCTCACAAGAGAATGTCACAAGTACATCTTCAAGTACCATAGGCTTGCCCCTCACGTAGGTCACCACTAATGTAAGCTCACTCGGTTCGAAATCAAGTAGAACTTCTTTCGGGTTGTAACGAAGGCTTTTGGGTTAGGGTAGGATACCATATGAGTAAGTGGTTACACCTTTCCTTTAAGCACTCCACATTTTCATTTCTTGGTTCATAATTACTAATTCTTAGCGGCATTCTCTTTTATTGGGGGTTAGAGAGACTTGACATCACTCTTTCTTGTTCATTTCATTTTTCTCCCTTGATGCTCATTTTAGGAATCATTACCTTAGTAAAGCCGGAATTCATAATAAGCAAAGACACATTAAGAACTATATTGTCATATAAAGGATAGATATTGCATCTCACCTTATAAACTATAAGCAGTATTAAACAACACATGATTGAACTAAGCATGGAACACACATTAAGCATAATTGAATGACACCTTAGTTAGGAATTGGTGATAGTAGAGTATCAAATACGTTAGAACATATGAGTTGATCTATCACAAGGATGCAGAACAAAGCAGGGGATAAACTCAGGTGATAAGCATTCTAACACACAAATTACGGTAAACATGCTTAAGATAGCCAGAATCAAGATTAAAATTAGGCAAGTTCAGATACTAGAGAAGTATAGAGCCTCAAGAGTAACTCCAGAGCAGACAAGAATACAAGTGATAGCATGTTGATTCACAAAAGCTTCAGGGATATGGATATACAACCTCAAACATAAATATATTGAAATTGCAAGGGCCAAAGGTACTTACCCATCATTAATTGACAAACAAGCAGACAAGAAGAATAATTTTAGCAATATCTCAAACGTCAGTAGCAAGACGAGCAGTAGTATCCAGGAATCTCAGTGCATTATAGTTTCCAAGGGTTTTGAATGAACTCCGGGCAGTGCTCACACTAAGAAAAGTCTGATAATTGAATTCTAGTGGCCTTGACTTTCAATCGGCCAAAAGACACTAGTATAAGACAAGTGAGAATGAGAGAATAATGGTAATTTGAGTGATTCAAGTCCCTTGTTTAGGGGTTTGGGGAAGGGTTTATATAGTGTTCAAATTAAGCAGACAAAATAAAAAATTATCAATCAAACACAAAGAAGGAAAGTGTTACACCTCGTGTGTTCGTACGTTGTCATATCGTAAGGTTGCTAACATGGTAAGAAGGTATTTGCTTTTGATGTATTTAAATAGGATGATAGTCATACGTTAAGTTTCGAAGTCAAATGAGTTGTGACACGGAAGTTGAAAAAAGTTTGTCGCAAGTTACGCTTGTAAATTTCACTGAAATTTGGGTCAAATGTGAAAGAACTTTTATCTCAATATACTTGGAGTTATGGGGTGATCCACCTATCAAATCAAATATCTACGAGTCTAGTTTTCAGTACATTTAACCGTTTGTCGATACGACATCCGAGTAGAGAGATATTTGCATTTCCGTACAAGGGTGCAAACTGCCACAGAACAGTGGGCCCCACTTAAGTGATATAAATAGAGGCCTCCAACGTTTTTGGCCCTCATTTTCATCAATACAAAACCCTAGATCAGCCCTTATACTTTCCCAAATTATTCTCCATCAATCACAATCAATTTCAAAGGCAAATCAAGTGATTACAACATAAGGAATCATATGACAATCATAATATCGTATACTTCTCGTTGTTTTGATTTTCGGAAGAAAGCTTTGTCTTGAAATAACTCAAGTTGTAGAGCATTATTCAACTTTTAAGGTATGATTTAAACTTCTCTTCATCTCTTTGAACCTTACAAGTAATTAAACCTAGAAATTGGGTAGAAACCCCCATATAATGAGCTTTTGCGATTCTTATGAACTCTTATGGACTTGGCTTTCTTGTTGGGCTGTTTTATGTAGTTTTAAAATGTTGCTTGGAGTTATGGTGGTATGGATAGGATTTCAATGATGAGGGTGAGTAGTAAAGTAAAAATTTTATAGTGCTTTGCGGGAAAATTGAGCTACAAAAGAGCCTACGAACTTATGCCCGCGAGTTGCTTGCTTAAATGTCTAAGTGAAGACTCTCATGAGCTATGAGTTTGATTTGATCTCGAATAGATCATTTTGTGTAGGTAGCCATTCATAAGGTATTCAAGGAACCGGAAGACGCGTATAGCTCTATTAACGAGGTATGTAGGGTCCTTCTATATATCTTTCGGCATGACTAGAACTCGAATGAACGTTTATTGGATTATTTCATCAAATTTGAACCGCTCCACTCCAAATTGATAAATATGATTAAATCTACCCTTTTCACATGAATGAATCATATCGAATAAGATTTAAGTATTCTCATCCTTCCTTGTTCATCACTCAAAGAGAATTAAAATTCTTTTGTTCGTTCTTTTTTCGACGTCCATATTGATCATGGTTATTAATAGCTTGAACATGATGTCTACTTCAAATAAATCCGTACTACGTAACTTTCATGTTTTTTGTGCTGGTTGTCTCATGGTTGGAAACCAAAGGACGTAGGGACAATAAAGATAGTAGAAGGATAACGACAATAGGTCACTTCGACTCTTGTCATGATATCTCTTCTGAGGTCGGTCTTGCATTGCACTTATGTATATATATATATATGTGTTTATTTTCATTACCGAGCCGCGCTATAGTCGGCCGGGTAGGCACTTATATGTGCACCTAGACA